>VDFB02054304.1:0-48385 GCA_007258455.2 Sequoia sempervirens | reverse complement strand
GGATTGCATTTGTTTCAATATCAACGAAATCGAACACATGGGTAATGTTAAGTTCTCTCTAAGCTTTCCAACGATATAATTTTTTTCACTTTCTGACAATGTGAGGGCTTTCATCCATAATTTCTTTTGTTTGTATGTCTTTTTTTTTTCAAAAAGCAGTCTATGGTTTTTTTTTCATTATAAATTAATCATTCATCAAAATTTCAAATAAATTACATTTTTAGAAACTAGACTCTATTCTACAAATTTTAAAAATAAAAATTTAAAAAAATCTATTACTTTCCAAAATTTGTAGGGAGAGCACAGCCAAAATTCTGCTTTTTAGGAAGTGCCCGCTTAGAAAATTAGTAAAAAATCAAACATTCATTAAAAAATTATTAGAAAAATTGTACACGAACTAGATACTGTTAGCTAACTTCTAACTATAGTGATTTTAAAAATACTAAAAAAAAGGTCACCGTGCTCAGGACGTACAAGAGTTGTTATGTTATGTTTTTCTGACAAAAACAACACCAATTTGTGTACATCCCTCTGTTGAACCCCTTAATCTCAACCATTTTCAAAATAAATTAGTAGTTGAGAAAGTAGACTCAGAGCACTTCAATCATTGTTTTTGTTTCATCTCAAAATTTTGAGTGTAACTATCCTCAATTTCACGTCCAAGGTCAGCATTTCTTGATTGTGAAAAAAAAAAAAAAAAAAAGTGGCCACTTAAGCCCCCTTTTTGGGAACCATCTTGGTGCACTTACCCCGATGTCATCATAACAACTTACAGTTACACTAGTAAATAACAGTAATAATGGTATTAAATAAGCGAGATCAAGGAATAATAGATTACAGTGTAATAGGGAGGATATGGTGAAGATATGACATAATGGTTTAAAACATGACATGGCTTATGACATGACAACTCCCCCAAGCTAAGCATGTGACCCGTCCACGGGTGACTTCACCACTCATTAAATGAAAAGAAGAATATTAAATAAAAGAATAAGGAAAAGAAAAAAAACCAAGATATACCAATACCAATGATTGTCAGTGGGACAGAACGGTGATGCAAAAGCAAACACGGTGAATGAAGAGTGGAGCTAGAAGAAGACGGTGTCGGTGCTAACGTGGAACTGCCAACTTGGTAGTGTCAGGGTTGAAATTGAATGTGTCATATGGGGGTGAAAATACAACGTAGAAAAATACATCAAGTGAACCACGACAATCATAACAATAAGAATTGGCTATGAAGGTAGCCACCCAAGATCTAGAGGTCTAATAGAAAGCACAAGCATAAGAGAGATAGAAACAAGATGACAAGAATAAATTGTATTCAATGTCAATGATATGAGAGAGTTATGATTGATTACAAATGAGAGAAACCCCTTGGTTATATAGCCAAGGTGAGAACATAGAAGGGCATAAGATTATGACAAGTGTCATAATCTTATGACATGAGACAACAATGAAAAGTTATCACTCCACCTAAAGTGGGAAAGAGATAATGTGATAATCACCAAAAAAGGTGGATCATCCACAAAAGGTGGAGAGATAATCACATGATGTGTCCACAAAAGGTGGAAGTGATGAGGTAATGACATGTCAAGTCCACCAAAAGTGGAAATTCTCCAACAACCTCCTATGTGGTCCCTAAGTAAACTTAACTAAGGTGTAATCATGACCTAGGACAAGGTACAAGACATTTAATTACACCAACACCCCCCCTTAAGTGCAACTTAGGGAGAATGTACACAAAGGAAAGTAATGCAAGATGGGTCCCGGCTACTAGTCCATGTTAGGTACCCATGTACAAATGCAATGAAATCTCTCATAAGTGGAGTAAAGATAGAAAAACCCAGTGGGAAAAAACTACCCCCCAAAAGAGAGAAACAAAATAAAAATCATGCTCTAGGAAGGATAAAACCTCAAGTGAGGAAAAAGTCCCCCCCATAAGAGATAGTCCATGCAACCCCCCCCCTCAATGGAGAGTCATTGCTCAAATGTCACAATGTCAAGAGTCCCTAATCTAAACTGAAGAAGGAGAGGATGTAAAACAATGTGAAAGTTGAAGTAGAGCGGACCAAGGATGATGATGAGTCCTCCAAATGTTGTGCCAAAAGAAATGCCAAACTGTGCAAAGCACTGATGGAAAGAATCAGGTACAACTGCAGAAGATGCCACATAACTGGTGACTGAGCTGAATCTGTCAACTCAAGAGTAACTGTAGAATCTGTCGATGAAGAACTGTAGAAGAATCCACACTGCAATAGGAATAAGGTCGAAACCAAAAAGACAACTGCATGAGCATCAACTGAATGCTCAATAATAGCATATTGGTACAATCCATGTCTCACTGGAGCCATGCACAAATTGTACAATCCAAGTCTCACTGGAGCCATGCACCAAGTCTCTGGATGTAGAACCAAACTTCTAAAGACAGGTAGAGTGCTTCCAAAATAAGAAGGTCTATATGGTGTTTAGTCCATCTCACTGAAATGCATGGGTAACCAGCGGCTGCATATGCTGAGTATATAGGAACTAACACTAGATACATAGATCAATCCAAAAAAGCATACAAAACATGACATAGTACACTGAAATAGTAGATTGTGGCACTTTATTTTAGTGCGATTACAACATTAGAAAGAGAACTACAATAACATGATGCAAAACTGGAAATGATGATGAAGAAGCCAACCAAAAGTGCCTCGAAGCAGAAGACCGTGAAGAAAGCCCTCCAGGTGGATGTCGGTAGGAGCAACTGACCCCCATTTGACTGCCGATTAGAGGAACAAATGGTCCAAGACAAGGCTCGATCGGGAGGCAAAATAATTTTCCCAGATTTGCTTATTAAGCATGAATTGTTTTTTATAAAAACTTAAAAAAAGTTCATTTTAAAAAACATTATTGATTCAAAAAAACTTTATTCTTAAAATAATAAAGAAAATTAATTTTTAATGAAAAACTTTATTAAAATAAAGAAAAATAATTGTTTTTTGAAAAACTTTATTAATAATTTAATAAAGAAAACTAATTTTATTTTTTAATTATTAAAAACTTTAATATAAAATATTAAAGTTAAAAACCTTTATTAAAAAGTTTTATTTATTTTAAAAACTTTAATTTTAAAATTAAAGAAAAGTTTTAAAAAATTTTATTAAAAACTTATTAAAAACACATAAATTTTTATTAAAAAACTTTAAAAAAACAAATTAAAGAGTTTTTATTTTAAAAAACTTAAAAAAAACAAATAAATACCTAAAAGTTTTTATTAAAAAAACTTAAAAAAAAAAACTTTGGCCCGGTGGGGGCCGCCCCCTGCAACGGCCAGCGGCCGTGCAGGTGGCGGCCAGCCCTGCTGCCGCCACCGCTGCACCCTGCGGGCGCAGGTACGGCAGTACCTGCGTATGCAGGTTTAATAATTTTTTATTTTTTATTTTTAAAAAATGCTTTTCAAATTTAATTGAAAAAATGTAAAAAAAATTATTTTATTTTTTAATAAAATCGTACCTGCGCAGGTAGGGCCGTACGACCTGTCTAGTAAAAAATTTTTGCCTCCGAGAGCAACTTGCTTCGATTCAGACAATTTGGCAGTCGATTTAGGGATTTTTGGCCCTTTTGGATGCAATAGTGATGTCCTTTTCGGCTGAAAATGCTCTGAAGTGGCAGCTACCTCCTGGATCTGGCAACCACCTCCAATCTTCAATCCTTTGCAAATTTGGCCTCCAATGTCCAACTGAGACAAAACAAAAGGAAAATTTGACTATAACGAACACTCTGGACGCAATGGTGAGCTCAGATCTGATGCAACAAGCTCCCAAAATACACCTGCAACACAAGGCCAAAAATGGAACCCTCCAAGAATCTCTCCAAAAGACTAACTAAAGGCACTCCAATAGCTCTGATACCATGTAAGAATTGGCTATGAAGGTAGCCACCCAAGATCTAGAGGCCTAATAGAAAGCACAAGCATAAGAGAGATAGAAACAAGATGACAAGAATAAAGTATATTCAATGTCAATGATATGAGAGAGTTATGATTGATTACAAATGAGAGAGACCCCTTGGTTATATAGCCAAGGTGAGAACATAGAAGGGCATAAGATTATGACAAGTGTCATAATCTTATGACATGAGACAACAATGAAAAGTCATCACTCCACCTAAAGTGGGAAAGAGATAATGTGATAATCACCAAAAAAGGTGGATCATCCACAAAAGGTGGAGAGATAATCACATGATGTGTCCACAAAAGGTGGAAGTGATGAGGTAATGACATGTCAAGTCCACCAAAAGTGGAAATTCTCCAACAAACTCCTATGTGGTCCCTAAGTAAACTTAACTAAGGTGTAATCATGACCTAGGACAAGGTACAAGACATTTAATTACACCAACAATAACCAATGTGAAGTATGACTAGTGGTCTGCCACAAGTAGAAATGATCATGGTGAAGAGATGACCGGAGATGAACGATACCCAGGCATGTAGGTGGCAGGAGCGTGTGAAGACACTGCGAAAAATGATCATAAGGCGATCAGGGAAGTGCTTGATGGCAGGTGGGGGGTTAGAAAAATCGTTGAGGAAGAAAACACCACCCAACGGAAGCAAATAGAACTAAGTGCCAAAGGCTCATATCCAAAAGAAGACAAGAACCAAGTCACATAGGAAGCTAGAAAAATGTAGCACAACGCAAATGGAAAGCAACCTAAAAATAGCAATGGGCATGGAAAAAAATAAGAGGAAACCCCCAAGTGACTAAGATGAAGGTCCAGTTGGCCTACACCATCAAGAAACAACTATAGCACAAATAGGAAAGCAGGTCTTGACACAGAAGTGATAGGAGGGAAGAGTTGTGTATATGTAGAGTTATTCTTTTTCTCTCTTTCTATTTTTAGTTTGTTTTTTTTTCTAAAAAAAATAATAATCTAGATGATAGACCACCAATAAGCTAGTTTTCACCCTATCACCGCCTAGAGGCGCCAAGAACCCAGTTTTCACCCCTAAGATTATTAGCAGTTAATGCCCGCCGGAAACCAATTTTCAAACAGTGACTAGCCAACAACACTCAAAGGTTTTCATTGTTAGTATTTTATTGCATTTTTTTAATAATATTTTAAAACATTTTGAAGAGCACCTAAAAGGTATTGGAAGAGGCCACAGGAACCCTGTCAAGAAGATGGAGTTTCTTAGGAAAATTCAAAACAAATTCTTCCCTTGAGAGAGGCCTCTTGTACAACTTCAATCGGTGACCGTTGACAACTAAAGCCATGCGGTCATAGTCCACTATGTGAAGTTTGAATACCTTGTTTTCATAGACCATCTCAATTTCATAGGGCCTGATCCACCGGGTGTGGAACTTCCCCCAAAATCTTGGAAACGAGAGTCATACAAGAGTACGTAATCACCTGGTTGAAATGATCGTTGTCAAATGAAGCGCTCATGCCAGAGAGCACGCTGTTTTTGGACAAGTTCTGCATGGAAGAGCACTTGTTGGCAAAGTTCATCCAATGAGTGAAGTTGTGCAAACTATTCTTTATGTGCATCAATCAAGTTCATACTCAGCTGGAGTGTAGTGCAAAGAGTTTTTACCTCAAACTCAATAGGAAGAACAACTCTCTTACTGTAGACAAGCTCGTAAGGTGTCAAAACAGTGGTGGTTTTCCATGTAGTGCGGTAGGTCCACATGGCTTCAGGAAGTCACACGGCCTAGTCTTTCTTATGAAGGGAAACTGTCTTGGTAAGAATGTTCTTGAGTTCTCAATTGGTGACTTCAACCTGGCCATTGGCCTATGGATGGTAAGGTGAAGACTTACGACGTCGAATCTCATATTCACGAACCAAAGAAAAAATGAGGTCAAATGTAAACTGTGGAACTTGATCTGTAACTATCTCACGTGGAACACCAAATTGGGTAAAAATATCAGAATAGAGAAATTCAACTACCTTGGTGTCCCTCGCATGCTTCAAAGTAACAACTTCATACATAATCTATACACACAAGGATGTATTCCTTGTTCTAAGATGGTGGGTTGACAGGTCCAAAAAAATCAAGTCCCCATTTTTCAAAAGGCTCAATGAACAACTAAGGATGCAAAGGAATTTCATCTAAGTGTTGTGTTATGGAGACCAATTAGACTCGGATAAAATCTTCATCTTTATCTTATTTTATTTTATTTGTTGCACTTATTAAATATTTATGTTGCACTTGTATCTAAAAGGTGGTTACAAACAAATATTAAATTGGAAGTGATTAGTTACAACTGGAAGTGATTAGTTACAATATTTTTTTATTATAAAGTTAAAAGATAGCTGAAAATATTAAATGTGGTTGCCCAAAGAAAATGTTTTATTAGGTGCATGAGGCACAACCAATGGCCACACTTCATTGGTAATTAATGGGACATGTGTGGAATCATATTAGAACACTCGGTGATGAGCTTTAAGGGCAGCAGGTCATGAAAAACATTAGCAGAAAATCACACAATAGTGGCTGGAAAAATGTAGAAGCTGCGGGTACCCGTAGCCATGGTTGTGTAAAACCAACAAGTGAAAAACATGGGAAAAATGTTATTGCATGTCTTTGAATATCATTTTAAAGGTTATTTTTTGGGAGATTAATATATTTTGTACCCTTTTGTTGTCCAAAATTTATGTGTTCTATTTCTTTATTTTATTGATCAAATATGCATTTAACTGATTGAAATTTACCTTCTAACCCTAACAAGTGGTATCAGAGAGGGTTGTGTTCAGTTATCCTTTGCAGGAAGGTCTCATGGTTGAGTGGAAGTCTCACAATTGAGTGGGATTTATGGCAAACGGGGGTAAGTTGAAGGTAGACAAATTCAATGGGCAAAAATTTCAGTTATGGAAGATGCAGATGGAGGACTATCTTTATCGGAAGGATTTATGGCGGCCATTGGAAGGGAAAGCCAAGAAACCCTCGACTATGTCTGATGAGGATTGAGATATTTTAGATTGAAAGGCTCTTAGCAGTATTCGTTTATGCCTAGCACAATCGATGACATTTAATATTTCAAAAGAAAAGACAACTGAAGATTTGATGAAGACCCTTACGAAGTTATATGAAAATCCTTCTACTTCGAATAAGATATTTCTTATGAAGCGTTTATTTAATATGAAAATGGTAGAAGGTGGGTCAGTTGCTAATCATTTAAATGAGTTTAACATAGTTACTAGCCAATTGATTTTTGTTAATGTAAAATTTGATGAAGTTAGGGCTCTTTTGATTCTATGTTCTTTTCCTGAAAGTTGGAATAGCTTGGTAATGATGGTTGGTAATTTTGTTTCTGGTTCAAATATGCTAAAATTTGATGATGTTGTTGTTATTTTGAGTGAGGAAATTCATAGGAAAAGCTCAGGTGGTACATCCACATCGAGTAGTGTTTTGAATGCAGAAAGTAGGGGTAGAAAAAAGGAGAGTAAATAATTCAGGAGGTTGTGGTAAGTCACGAGGAAAATCAAAGGACAAGAGGTCCCAATCTAGAGAAAAGAAGGATTGTTGGTATTGCGGTAAGCTGGGTCATTTAAAGAAAGATTGTTGGTCTTAGAAAAATAAAGGAGACAAAGAGGAAGGCAATAAAGGGGAAAATGTGGTAATTAATAAATCTAATGAGGATGCTTTGATTCTTTCCCTTAATAATGCTGATGATTATTGGGTGTTAGATTTAGGGGATTCATTTCATGCTACGCCCCGTAGAAGTTATTTTCTTGATTATGTCCAAGGGGATTTTGGGCTGGTTTATTTGGGAGATAATGAACCCTGTCAGATTGTTGGAAAGGGAAGAATTAAGATCAAGTTACAGAATCAAAATCATTGTCTACTACATGAGGTAAGGCATGTTCCAAGGTTAAGCATAAATTTAATTTCAGCAGGGCAACTAGATGATGAAGGTTGTGTTGTTACATTTAGTGATAAAAATTGGAAGGTCACAAAGGGTGGTTTAGTGGTAGCAAAAGGTGTGAAAGTAGGCACCTTATATCTTTGTACAGGTCATATTGTTCCTTCTACTTTAGCTATTGCAAATAAAAATTAATGTTCAGGAACAGTTGTTGCAGTTCAACAGGCAGAACATCAAGTAGTTGATGTGGGTTTTGAATCAGCATTGTGGTATAATAGACTTGGGCATATGAGTGCTAAAGGTATGAAAGTACTTCATTCAAAGAATTTTTTACCAGGTCTAAAATGTGTTAATATGGATTTATGTGAAAGTTGTGTATATGGCAAATAAAAGAGAGTTAGTTTTCTCAAGGATGGGAAGCAAAAGAAAGATGAGAAATTGGAGCTTGTGCATACGGATGTGATGAGGTAAAAATAACCTCATCAATATAATGGACTAAATACTTAACCTCACATCTTTTAGCCATCCTTATCCTACCAATTAATTTTCTTTAGGATAAGTAATTGCTCTTTTTGTGAAAAGGCGTACAAACTTTATTTCTTGAAATTAATTGAAATAAGCTAACTCGCACTAACTTAATGGTTTAGTTTTTGAGCATTATACAAGTTAATTACCACAATCGGTTATCATGCTATTCAAATAGATTCAACGAAGACTTTGACACCATTGAAGACAAGCGTTGAAGAATGGGTGATGGAACTTTAGGAGAATGCATGATGGACCGAGTTTTTGTAGTTTTTGTTCTTTTCAATTTGAAGACTTTATGGCTCGTCTTAAGCACTTTAATGTTTTATGACATGGGCTTTAAAGTCTGTTAGTTTGTTGAAAATCAGTTGAAGAGTTTACCAACTGAAATGTAGGATTTTGTTAGTTGTTCTTATATAAATATGCAATTGTTGAAAGCAATGATACAGAAGAATATCATTATGCTATCACTATGTTTCTGAGTTACACTCTTAATATAAATAAAATGAGTTTCACCCATCACCTTTGGAGTTTTTGAGTAATGTGAATGAAGTAATTTTGGAGTTACCAGTGTATGTGATCTGAGCTAGGGGTAGGAGGACCCGAGAGTTATCCACTCGAGGAGTTGTAGATTAGATAGATAAGTATTCTACTGTTAATTCTATTACTTTCATTTAGTAGATAATAATTGGAATTGAAGTTTATTTTCATGTGTGTAATTCTGTCAAGATTAATCCCGCAGGTTGTAGTTGAGTCTGTAATCTTTAAGTTCTATTGTCTGAAGTTCCAAAGCACCTTCTTTTAGTAGTTTCAAATTGTTAAATCATTTTCTGTTAATTATTGAGATTTTTATCTTTTGCTAGCTCGATGTTTCATAGTTTCTTTACAAGCTTTTCTTCTTCAACAATTTACACATTTCTTAGTTTAATCATTTCCATGCTTTCTATTTTAATCGTTATGCTTTTTAGGTTCATAATTTTATGCTTTCTAGTTTAGTTATTTCAAGCTTTCTAGATAAATGATTTCCTACTTTCTAAGTTTAGTGGCCTCTTAGTTTAGATTTTTATTTCAATTGTCCAACATTAGGAAACTCGAGAGAGATAGTCAAGATGTCTTCTATTGCATATAGCCTTCGAACACTACTCGGTCGATATATTAATGTATTTATCAACTAAAGTGCTAGGACCTAACGACAACCTATCAGGATCTATGGGGACCAACTCAGGTATCTTCTCTCAGTGGCTTTCAGTATTATGTCACTTTTATTGATGATGCAACAAGAAAGGTATGGATTTATTTCCTTAAGCAGAAATTTGATGTATTTGAAACTTTTAAAAAATGGAGAAGCTTCATTAAGAATGAAGCAGGTAAAAATTTGAAATGTCTCAGATCTGATAATGGTGGTGAGTATTGCAGCAAAGAGTTTAAAGATTATTGTTCCTCTAATGGTTTTCATCGGCAAAAAATGGTTCCAAGGACTCCACAGGAAAATGGAGTGGCTGAGCATATGAATAGAACAATAATGGAGCATGCATGGACCATGAGATTGCGTGTTGGGCTGCCTTTAAACACGTGGGCAGAGGTTGTAAACACTGTTGTTTATTTGATTAATAAAGGTCCCTCCAATCCTTTGGGTTGTGGTATTCCAGAGGAAGCATGGACAGGTAAGAAGGGGAGTTATTATTTTCTCAAAACCTTTGGTTATGAAGCATTTGCACATGTAGATTCTGAAAATAGAACCAAGATTGATGCAAAATTAAATAAATGTATATTTGTTGGATATGACATTGATGAATTTGGTTATAGGCTTTAAGATTTTGAAAATAAAAAACTTGTGAGAAAAAGGGATGTCATATTCAATGAGAAAGTGTTGTACAAAAATCAGTTGCAACAACATGAGAAGAAAGAAAATGATTATGTAGTATTGGGTGATACTCCAAACAACAATGTTCCAGTGGTTCCTCATGCTCTGAAACAACAACAACAACAACAAATACCACAAACTAAGCCAATGAATGTTAGATGATCTTCAAGTATAAGTAGACCTCCAAACAAATTTCCTCCCTCTTTGCATTCTATTTTATTGATTGATGTTGGTGAACTGGAATGTTATGATGAAGCTATGTAGGTGGATGCCAAGGTTTAGTGGGAGTATGGAATGGAAGAATAAATGGACTCCTTGCTAAAAAATCAGACTTGGGACTTATGCAAGTTGCTTGCAGGTAAAAAGGCTTTACAAAACAAATGGGTTTATAAGCTGAAAGAGGAAGATGGGCGTAAGAAAATATTTAAATCCAGGTTAGTTGTAAAGGGATTTGCATAGAAAAATGGTATTGATTTTGATGAAATTTTTTCTCTAGTTGTTAAAATGACTTATATTTGTATTGTTTTAAGTATTGTGGTTGCTGAAGATCTGTATTTAGAACAACTAGATGTTAAAACAACCTTTCTCCATGGTGATTTGGAAGAGGAAATATATATGAAACAACCACAAGAATTTGAGGCCAAAGGTAAGGAGAAACTAGTGTGCAAATTGAAGAAAAGTTTATATGGCTTGAAGCAAGCACCTCAACAATGGTATATTAAATTTGATAGATTTATGGCTGAAAATGGCTACAACCAGTGTAATTAAGACCATTGTGTTTACTTTAAGAGGTTAGATGATGATAGCTACATTATTTTATGTTTATATGTTGATGATATGCTTGTAGCCGGGTCTAACATGGATCACATAAAATAGTTAAAATAGTAGTTAGCAAATTCCTTTGCTATGAAGGATTTGGGGTCAGCAAAATGAATCCTTGGTATGAAGATTATAAGAGATAGGAAAAATAGAAATTTGTTTTTATCTCAAGCTGATTATGTTGAGGTGTTGCCGAGGTTTAATATGGAGAATGCAAAAACTGTCGGCACACGTTTGCCTAGTCATGTCAAATTGACTAAGGAGATGTGTCTTAAGACACAAGAGGAGGAAGAAAAAATGTCCAAGATACCATATGCTTCAGCTGTAGGGAGTTTAATGTATGCCATGGTATGCACGAGACCGGATATTGCACATGTCGTAGGAGTTGTTTGCAGGTATATGAGTCATCCTGGAGTTGAGCATTGGAATGCGGTAAAATAGATTCTCAAGTATTTGAGAGGTACATCCAATAAATGTTTTTTTTTTGGGGCTCTAATACTGATTTAAAAGGCTATGTTGACTCAGATTTGGTAGGGGATATAGATACCAGGAAAAGTACCATACATTATGTATTTATAGTTGGTGGGACAAGTTGGATTTCTCGATTTCAGAAGGTGGTTGCTTTATCCACCACAGAGGCAGAGTATGTAGCTGCAACAGAGGCAGAAAAAGAGGTGATATGGCTGCAACTTTTCATGGAAGAGTTCAACAAACAACAGGCTGAAAGTTACTTGTTTATGGACAGTCAGAGTTATAAATCTTGCAAAGAATTTTTCCTTGCACTCTAAAACCAAACACATACAACTAAGATATCATTTCATTCGATCGATGTTGGAGGATGGACAGGTAAAGTTGCAAAAGATACATGCAAATGACAATCTAGCGGATATGTTTATGAAGGTGGTCACAAGGGAGAAGCTGAGCTCCTCTTTAGCTTTGGTTGGCCTTCAAGGTTGAATTTAAGTAAAAAGGAATTGCAAGGTTCGAGGTGTTGATTTCCAGTGGGAGTTGCAGGGGCAGCGGTGTTATGATCAGTCTCCAAGTCGGAGATGGTATTGAGTGGAGTCTGATTTATCTCCAAGTGGGAGATTGTTGTGTTATGGAGACCAATCAGACTCAGATAAAATCTTCATCTTTATCTTATTTTATTTTATTTGTTGCACTTTGTGCCGTAGAAAAATGGCCCCTTGTCATTTTCATGGCCTTTTAGGTCTTGTTTCATGGTGTCTGATCTATTTTTCTCTAATTTTATGTTGTAATATGGCTTGATTCAGGTACTGAAATTCAAATAATGACATCTTGTGAAGGTG
Organism: Sequoia sempervirens; assembly: GCA_007258455.2. NCBI lineage: Eukaryota > Viridiplantae > Streptophyta > Pinopsida > Cupressales > Cupressaceae > Sequoia > Sequoia sempervirens. The sequence continues at coordinate 36,019 of VDFB02054304.1, read as the reverse complement.
TTGTGAAGTGTTGTAAGACATTTCTACACTCTTCTAGACTCTATTCATTACAATTTACCTAAAAATCACCTTTTCATCACTAAACAAGTCCTATTTTGAAGTGTTGTAAAGTCTTGTAACAAGATTTCACACTTTTCTAGGCACAACTTCACTATTTATCCCTTTCTTATGCTTTATTTAGTCCCTTTATGCCCTCATATGCTTTAATTAAGTGTATTTTTGAATGTTAGCCTGACAAACAACATTAAATACAAGATAATTCTTGACACCCATTTTCAAGTCCTAGGTGGGACCCATTTGCCATGGATGGCGAATGAGTCCCCCTTGGCTCCAAATTCAAAATATTTTAAATTTCCTTTCGGGTTCTTATTCAAAAACACTTGATGTCGGCATGTGATGAGGTATGAATAGGTTACTAAGGCACAAGATGGTATAAATAAGTGATTTTCACCTCATTTTACATCCCCCATTCATTCAAGCATTCATTCACACATCATCTAAAGCATTCAAGCATCTTACAATATCTTATCAAGCATTATTCAAGCACTTTGGAGCATTCATTGACATTACTTCAATTTGCATCATCAAGGGTTTGGTAAGTTGATATCATTTGCATGTTGTTAGTTTATCATTCTCTTGCATTTCATTATTTCATTAAGGGTTTGATTACCAAAAGTGGGGTTTGACCAAGGCAAACCCCTATTTGCTAACCCTCGACCATTTTTCCCCTCTTGCATATGTGTTTGCAAGCATTTGTATGCAGATTTTACAAGAATTTAGGTGATTGAAGATCAGTCAACAAGTCAACTAGGTGCTTCAAGTCAAATTAACTCTATTTCAAGCTTCGAGAAGGTTTTTTGTCTGTTTCTCACAGAATTGACTTTGACAACCCGACAAGCAGACATTTCCAGATCTGGTGTTGCAGAGTTGTCTCTTGATTTCTCAAAATTTTGGGAGAGGACTGATTCGCCATCAGTGGCGATTGAGTCCCACCTTAAGACTACAAATTTGAATTTTGTCAGATTCCGGATCCCGACAGTCATAAATCTGTTTCCGACACTTTTTCACCAGTAGCAGGACTAATTCACCACCCTGGGCAAATGAGTCTCACTGTTGATTTTTCAATAATTTCAAACAACATTCACAATATTCTAGATTCATCAAATCTTGCCCAGGTGCACTCTGTTTCATTTCATTTCTTTATGTTCTTCATTATTTCATCTTTTAGTTCATTGTTTGCATATCACAATGTGTGTTTCCAGCATAGTTTAAATCTTAGTTTTGCATTCATAATCATTCATTCAAATCACTTACTTTCATTTAGCTTAGAGAACATCATACATAACATAATTTGAATGAACCCTTAGCATTTTTGGGCCCTATCTCTCCTTTTAGGTGAAAAACCCTAGAAGAGCTAGAGAAGACCATAGGAACCAAAAATCCACAATTCACACTTATTATATATTTATGCTACACTTGTATCTAGAAGGTGGTTACAAAAAAATATTAAATGCAGGAAGTGATTAGTTACAGATGGAAGTGATCAGTTACAATATTTTTTTATTATAAAGTCAAAAGATAGCTAAAAATATTAAATGTAGTCACCCAAAGAAAATGTTTTATTAGGTGCATGATGCACAACCAATGGCCACACTTCACTGGTAATTAATGGGATATGTGTGGGAGCATATTAGAACACTCAGTGATGAGTTTTAAGAGCAATGGTTCATGAAAAACATTAGCAGACAATCAAAAAGTAGTGGCTGGAAAAACGCAGGAGAAGATGCGGATACCCATAGCCATGGTTGTGTAAAACTAACAAGTGAAAAATGTGGGAAAAACACTGCTGCATGTTGCTGCATGTATTTGCATGCCATTGTAAAGGTTATTTTCTAGTAGATTAATATATTTTGGACCCTCTTGGTGGTTGATGTAGCCCGGATTTGGGTGATCCACATTAAATCTTTGTGCCCTTTTGTTTTCCAGAACTTCTTCGTGTTCTATTTCTCTTTTTTATTGATCAAATTTGCATTTAACTGATTGAAATCTACCGTCTAACCCTAACACTGAGCATGTGGAGTGGTCCATACGCTAACATTTATCAAAGTGTTAAACATAAAATTTACAATCCTTGTCAAGTGTAGCCAATAGTAGTCTGTAGATAAGATCTTCTGAGTAGTCCTCTGAGCGAAAAAATGTCCCCCGTAAGGTTTGGTGTGGCATGCGTGAAGTATGTCGAAGACATCGTCCTTGAGCACACATCAATGCATTATATTGTCAAGGCCACGACAGAAGAGCAATCCATTGATCCATGTATAATCACCACTAAGTCCGACTAGCTTTCGACATTCCCTTAGAGAGAAATGAGGTGGAAACTTGAAAGTAACTAGGTAATTTGCCATGTCAGCGTACCACAGGCTCTTTTTTGATATAGCAAAAATATGCTCATTTGGAAAGGCATCATCAATTGGAACTAGTTCATCATCTTGTTGTTGTAACCTAGATAAAAAATTTGCAACCACATTCTCTTGACCGGGCTTATCAAGTATAGTAATGTTGAATTCTTGAAGTCAAAGTAACCACCTAATAACTCTACTAGTTACAACAGGTTTATTCATTAAAAGTTGAATTGTAAAATGATCTGTATGAAGAAACACTTTATATCCGGTAATATAATGAAAAAACTTATTGATTGCATAAACAACAACTAAAAACTCCTTTTTAGTCACCATAAAATTTACCTCAACTCCTATGAAATTCTTGTTGATGTAGTAAATGGAGTAGAAGAGATTGCCTTCTTTTTGTCCAAGGACAACCCCCATTGAAAAATCTGAGGCATTTGTGTGAATATGAAAAGGTAGTTCCCAATTCGGACCTCTGAGTACTAGTGTGGTTACAAGCTTTTTCTTAATGGTTTCAAAGGCTTCTTAACACTCCAGTGTTCAAGAGAAAATGACATCTTTCACAAACAAAGAAAACAAGGGGGAGGCAATCTTACTAATTTTTTTGATAAACCTCCTATAATACCCCGCATGGCCTAGAAAACTGTGCACATCCTTTTGGCTAGTGGGTGTAGGTAGGTCCTGAATGATCTGTATCTTTTTGGGATCGAATTGAATACCCTTAGAAGAAATATAATGTCCAAGTACTATCTCCTTTGTCATAAGCATATGGCACTTTTCATGACTTAATGATAAATTAGTGTCTATACAACGTTCAAGTACCTTTTCTAAATTTGTTTTAGCCTCTTCATAATATTGCCATGGACAGTAAAATCGTCCATATACACCTCAACACAATCGTTTACAAGATTCTCAAAAATGCTCAAAACTGCCCTTTGAAAAGTGGCAGGGGCATTACATAAACCAAACGGCAAAATGTTATAGGCAAAAGTTCCCCAAGGACAAGTGAAAGTAGTCTTGTCTTGGTCCTTAGGTGCTATGTGAATCTGGTTGTAGTCGTTGAAACTATCCAGAAAAGAGAAGAACTTTTTACCTGCAAGAGTGTCCAATACTTGATCAATAAACGACAATGGAAAGTGATCCTTTTTAGTAGCTTTATTGAGTGCTCAATAATCAACACAAATTCTCCACTTACCATTTTTCTTAGGAAACACAACTAGAGGAGAGACCCACTGACTATCTAAAATAGAATATATAAACCCAACATTTAACAGTTTTTGTAACTCCTCTTTAAAACTATTTCATGCAAGACAAGGTTAAGTCGTTGTTGTGGTTGCCTAACTGGACGACTACCTTCTTCAATGTAAATATGGTGGGTGCAAGTATCAGGATGAATGTCATGCATATCTTGGTATTCCCAAGCAAATGCATCTTTATTAGTTCTAAGCATGGCTATAAGATCTTGGATTTGTTTAGTGGTTAAATGTGGATTAATATTAAGCGTACGATTAGGAAAAATTTCCATGGCTTCTGATTGTCCAGGTGAGTTAATGGCTAGTACTTGGGAGTTGGATGGCATATCACTAGAGTTTCAAGAAGATAAAAAATGAATTGTATAGACAATTATGAGGTAGCAACTGATGCAATTTGACAAAGTGTTGAACAAATCGTGAGCTACCTACTAATGGAAAATTTCCAAAAGGACAAGGAGTATTTATACCTAAATGAAGAACCATGCTTTCAAAATATTCATTAGATGCATGTCTATTTTGAAGAAAATTAACAAGAATATTATCCTCGATAGGTTCTTCCATATCTAAAGCTTGATCATTTGTCAAGATGGGCAATGACTCATCCAAGTCACTATCAACACATACTGGATCCTCCGTCTCCAACAAGGGTTGCGCTAGTGGGTATACAGTCAACTATTTTGTGTGCTCACCATTATAAATGACCATATTTCCCAACCAAAAATTAATGAATGCATCTGTAGCCACAAATCAAGGTCGTTCCAAAATCAAGGGGTACCCCTAGCTTAATCTTTGGCTACAAAACCATAAAGTTAGTTGGGTATTCCCACAAATCAATAGAAAGGATTACATCTTCAATCATACCGTCTAGTTTAACCAAAGATTGAATCTACCATTTGGAGAACTGTGGGAGTAGGCCTAAGTCCCTCTAGTGACAATCTTTCCTTTATCTCATTTTTCATAACATTAATTATAGTGCCCAAATCAACAAGGGTGTTAGGAATGCTAACTTTACCAATAGATACCTTGATGACAAGACTCCCTAGATTCGAGTACTTAGGAATGGTTATGTTCCCAAGCATAAGGTCTGCCAACTGTCCAATAACTTGGATAGTCTTCGGGTCTTGCTTCTTCTTTTACTTTCGGGTACATAGATCTCGAACTATTTTTGTACAGACCCAGGAATGTCCTTTATAGCCTGCAACAAAGGAATCTTGATGTTAACATTGCATAACTCATTAAAAAAATAAAATTCAGGTTGAGAGACTTCCTTTTGTATTGGTTCAAACTGAAATTGGTCAGGAAAGGGAGGTTCTTTCACTGGATTTGCTTCAGGTTCTTCATTAATCTCAGTGATGGTGGACCCTGAAGAGCCTTCCTCGATCTTAATTGAACTCTATCTAATTCTATTGTATTTATAGGATAAGTGGAGTAACCTGTTGCCTCATTATCATACATGGGTTGTGTTGCCTTATTATTGGGATTTGGGTTTGGTTGGGCTAGCATTGGTGTAGGCTTTGGTGGTTGTGTTGGATTGGCTGGCTGAGTAGATGATGATGGTATGTGCGGAAGAAATTATTGTGGTTGTCGGTATGGGTTGATCAGGGTTGAGGTAGAAATTGTGGTTGCGATGAATATGGTTGTTGGTATGGTGAAGGTTGTGGCAGTTGTGGCCTCCATGCCTACTGCCATGGCTGTGAAGAATACTAATATTGTGGCATCCATTGAGGGTATGGCAGAGGTTGTTGCCAACCCCGATACCATCTTATTTGATTCGAAAAATAATTAGATTGGCTAGGTCCCAGAGCAGGATAGTCATTCGACATGCCAGGGTGCATTACTCAAGGTGGAAAAGGTCGCCTAGGGGCCATGTAGTAAACAGGTTCCTCAAAATATTCCATATCAGGCACACCTAGGGGAAAAGGCCTTAAAGTAGAACTTTTATTGACATCTTCTAAGGATGAAATGTTTGACCTATTGTAAGGGCAATTCTCGCTACTATGTCTCTTGCGACAAGTTATACAAAACACAACCAAGGCCTTTTTGGCTTCCTCTTGCTCCCTACGGGTATATAGAGTGTCTATCTGTTTATCTATATGATTTAACAATTTAGTTTTAAGATCCTAAAGTAAATTGCCTATTTCACGATTCGTTATACCTGTTGCATTACCTGGAGCATAAGACTTACTTGGATAATTCCTTCCTGAGCGCTGAGACCTTGAATAGTGTCTACAAATGTCACAAATATTGTCAAAGTCCATTTTAGAGATGTTCCCTTTACCTATTAAGTTTAATTCTTCCATAGTATCATCTCTTATTCCTCTAAGAAACAACATTTTAATAACATCAGGAGTTCTATCCCTTGTTGTCGTGATTGTCAAAGATTGAACATGAAGTGTTCGAGGTAATCTACCATGAACTCATCTTCTTTCTGTGTCATATGGAAGATTTCATACCACACCTCTTTTGTTTTAAAATACTCCTTGTACTTGGACAAAAATAATTCCTTCATGACTTCCCATGTTTTGATATTCCTGAGGTTCATGAACCAATGCAGGGCTACATCCTTTAATGTGGCTGGGAACAATTTGAGCTTCTACGCATCACTTTGATAATCATAGTTGTGGCACAACACATCAAACCCAAATAAGAACATGTTAGGATCCTTAATAAAAAGACCACAAAAAATTGGTAAAGCAGAGTGAGAAATATTTTTCATAGGAGCATCCTCTTCAGGATGCGTAATGGGGAATTCAAAGGTGATTGGGTTGTTGTGGGCTAATGCTCTCGCATCATTGTTGTTTTTGTTAATGTTGTTATTGTTGTTGTTGTTTTTGGGATCATCCATGATGTCTAATGCCCAAGGGGTAAAGTAGGTTTTAAATGGTTCTTGGGTTTTTGAGAATGGACTAGCTTCCGGCCTGTAAGATTCCTGAAAGAATTTTTCAACCTTTCTCTACAATACTTTGAAAGACCCTGGACGAGTACCTGTAGGTGTCTCAACAATAGGAGACTCAATAACACACTTCTTGATATTGGGTTCGGGTAACTCTAATGGTTGCAATCTAGTTTTCAATCTTTCTCGTGTTGAACTACTTCCTTCAATGAATGGATTTGACTTCTTTTACAATTCTTCGAGTTGTGTTCCCTCAACGGATGTTTTTTATTTGTTTTTAAGTTTCTCAAGTTGTGAACTACTTCCCTTTTATTTTCTAATAAATCTCCCTCTTCTATCCCTATTGTGATTCATGCACCTAAATGAATTATAACAACACAAAATAGGAGTATTAACCTTAACAAGGTTGATAATTGTATAAGCTTTCCTCTTGACGTACTAGTCCTAACTCAACTTGCTATGATTTCAGGCCTTTAATATCTTTCCTCGACAACGTGCCAAAATGATTGGATTTAACTGTGGTTGGCATTATGGGTAAAACTATCCTTCTAATTCTATCTTAATTTGGGTAGATGGGTCTGAATCAATCCTTGAGAGTTCCACAGTTTCCTCAGTTTACTCCTTGATGTCAATTCGGGGGTCGTGAACTTATGAAAGATATTGGAGTTGTTTTCCTAAGGGTTGAACCTAGCAAGCTAAGTGTGAATGAATGCAAGTGCTTAGTTTATGCTTATTCTACAATCTGGCTCTTAAACCTCCTGTCAAATCTATGACAGAAGCCTATATCAAAACAGTCTACAACACAAACCGATTAACAAAAAATGGTAAACAACATTACTATTCAACATGAAGAACAAAATGTAATTAAAAGGAAGAACTGAAATGAAACATACTAAACTTTACTCATGCATATTTGATAATCACACCAATCAATGTTTATAGAATGCAACATGCTGAATGAAACTCATACAAATTTAATAGTAAACAGTGATAATTGCAAGCAAGTTCAATCACAGAGAAATAAATGTAAAACTAAACACTTATTACCACATGATGCAATCCTATTGTAGTGATCACCGGGTAATCGATGAAGTGGACCCTGCCTTCTTTGATTATTGGTGATGAATCTTACGAACACAAGCTACTCCACACTAATCAACGTTCATTCAAATAACTTCACAGTATTTAAGTCGCAAGCAGAAGTCTATATCAATATTTTATTATCATCTATATAGACTAAGTCTTGGCTTACATATTTATAGATATTATAGACCGATTAAACTTACAACTACTGCTAGATAAAAAAATATAAGAGTCTTTGGTTGTTTCAGCCTACAACCAACAACCTTAAAAGATAATAAAAAATAGCTTGGAGTCTTTTGCCATCATTCCAAAATGGCATAACAACTTGAAACAGATAAATACAACTCAACACTAGTTTAACCAAAATGACAAATAACTCTCAAACGGTCTCAACTCCACTCCACCGATGCCCTTATCCATGTGCCATCCATTAAGCATCCCATGCTACCAAAATCACAAAGATAATCAATAAACAATCAAAGGATTTTGATATATTCATAGGTTTTCATCTTTCCTTGTATTTTATAAAACATCTTTAGCTCATTAACAAATGGTGACAGAAGCAACAAAAAATACTACAAAATGACAAAGTTTAAGGGTAAATAAAAGGTAAAATAGAGACAAATTTTACCCCCATCAAAGTGTTGCAACTCACCACCCTTCAATGGTTTCCTTGAAGGACTAAAGTCATGCACATCACTTCAAGGTATTGAATCTTGCTTTCTCGATTGCTTGAATTACTTGGAGACCTACAACAAGGGTTCTAGCCCTCACAAATAATAATACAAACATGCATAAACTCACATAGGATTTAACATGATGCTTGGATCTTGAATTGCTGCAATAAGGCTTTGAAATGCTGCTCTTGACTTGCTTGATAATGATCTCAATGTTCACTTCTTGCTAGATAATTTCACTTAGATTTCAAATAATGCAATAACTAGGTATTTATAGGCATTTCTCTAATTTATAAAAAATTGAATCTCGATAGCCGACATTTGCAAGTTGAATTTTAAATGTTACAATGCCAACACCAACATATTCAAAATTGGTCCTCAACAAAATAGGGGGACCCATACACCCTAGGGCGTAGGGGTCTTGACCCTATATTCCAAGACATTAAGTGTCGGGGGGAAATATCAATTGGATGCATTTGTTCAGTGCTTGCAATTTCTTAGAAAATGGTAGAAATGGGCTATATAATGCATAATTTAGGAAATTAGGGACTCAATTAGGTTCAATAATTTAGGGGGAGCAAAACATAGAGTGAGAATGTCAAGGGTGACAATTTACGATGCTACATTTAGCCCCCACTTTAGTGAGAGTATGAACTAACACTCAGACTCACACTAAAGTAGAAAATCTATGTTAAGAGTTATTCGATTGTCCAAATGTTGAAGAGATAGGATGACTAAGGATCAAGGGGGAGCACACCAACCCCTAGGATCCAATATCCCATGGCAAGAAAACATAAGCACAAAGGAACACACACATGAAATGCAACAAGACAACATACACAAACATACATGTCAAAAACATGAAGCATACACAATGAAAACACATGACATGACATAACATATAAATGATAAAAAAAATGAACACAAACACAATGCAAACACAAAGAAGACACACAAAAGACACATAACAAAACACAAGGTTAGTACTAAAGGATTCGAGTTAGTAAGGCACAAAGACCTTAGTCTTAAATTGTCTCAAATACCAAACATCATCAATCAAATGTGTTATCTAATAAAACGATGCTCTCACAAGGATGTAAAATCACTTATGAGCCACATGGATCTACTGGCTAGCAAGTTGCACGTTATGTTAGGTGTCCATGCAATATGATGGGTTCCACAAGGCTAGTAAGCTACATCATGCCATACACTCACGAAACAAATAGCTCTACTAGAAAGCAAGTTGTGTTATGCTAGGAAACCATGTTACAAATGCTCTAAACTCATAGATCAACAAACTCCATTATGCTAGGACTATGCAAACCACGCTTTAGGGAGCACACAAAAATCATCTTAGGGGGTGCACAAAGTTTAACGTCACGGGGGATGAATAAATGCTTAACATTGTAGGGGACAAATTGATAACCACGCCTCAAGGGGCGTTACAAACAACACCACCGCCAAAGGGGGTATTTCAATAGGTCAAATATCACAATAAAAAATGGATAGGGGTAATATATGCCCTCCCTTAAAATGTCAACATACTTGCTATGTTGATATTTTAAGGAGAAAGAGGGGAAGAGAGGATCCTTGAAAAGAATGCATGTCTCGCAAAAATAGTTCTCCTTCCCCCCCAAGTGTAAAGACAAGGAAAACCACACTAAGGACTATCATGTTGCTGCCATGAAAAATATGGTTGCACTTAATATTGTACCACCATGAATGGCAATGAGCAAAACACATAAAGCTACAAATGCTACATAGTGATGAGCAACACAATAGGATGGAGATCATTATTGACTAGAGGAATTAGGTGCATCAACACAAGGAAGAGCACCACAATCCTTAAGATGTTGTGTTTATTACTCAAGGCTTGACATTCATTGGTAAAATGACCATGAACTCGATGATATGCACAAAATGAGTTTTTGTTGTAGAATTTCTTTCATGTTCTTGGAGGAAGAGTAATCAGAAGGGCTTTGAGAAGCCTTGACAATATATTCTCTTGATCAATAGTAGGGGACATTTCTCTCCCTTATATTTTATCATCCACTATATGTATGCCATCCACTAATAACCCCTTAGGCTGGCAAGATCAAAGCTCTAATGCCACTGTAATATCTTGAATCCCAGTGAATGATATTTTTGTGATTATACAAGTTTGACAATACTATTTGTCAAAATAATTTTCATTGTTGATTTGAAATGGTTTATCTTTGTATATGTAGAGAAAAATAAACAACTATTTGCAACTAAAGATCCACAAAAACTTCAAACTAATATCATTATATATTGTAGATTTGGGAGGAAGAGCTAATGTATCTCTATCTATCCTTACCTCTAGTTTGTTGAATGTTGGATTGTGAAGATTAACAAAGGAAATCCATTGCATTCAAAGTAAAGTTGTCTCCTCATCTAAATACATTCTATCTATCTAAACAACTATTTGCAACTAAAGATCCACAAAAACTTCAAACTAATATCATTATATATTGTAGATTTGGGAGGAAGAGCTAATGTATCTCTATCTATCCTTACCTCTAGTTTGTTGAATGTTGGATTGTGAAGATTAACAAAGGAAAGCCATTGCATTCAAAGTAAAGTTGTCTCCTCATCTAAATACATCTTTTAAAAAGCCTTAATTAACCCTTTGTTCACCTCTTAATCACTAAAAGGCACTATCCCAACCCTTGGTGCATACCATTAAGATATAGAGAAAAAGTTGTCATATGAAGCAATGTGTTCATAATGTTCCACCACCACATCACAATGGTCCTGATATGCTCCTCATATAATCCCAAATTTGGATCCATGTTATGGATTTCCAAATTCAATCATTCCTCCCTATAATTTATCCTTTGTTATCATTGACATTGCCATTGTCGAAGTGGAAGCACTAACACGGGGTTTGACTAAGGCAATATCCTAAATGACACAACCCTTTCCCTCTCTTTGAATGTGCAGGTTTCAGGTTTAAATAGGTGAAGAAAGCTTGAAGATAAATTGTTCATTGTTGCATTTGAAGCCCTACATCTTGTCAACTCACAAAAACTCACCTACAAAATTAGTCGATACTATTCTGACAACTTTGCAAGCAAAAACAAAGATCTCAAATCTGACATCAAAGGACTGCAAAAGCAAAGCAAGAGAGGCATACAAGGACCCATACGCCCTAGGTCGACTATGTCCTATTCAAATCGACATCAAATTTTTTGGGTAGGTACACATCACCCAACACTTCCTAGATCTGCCTACAAGTTGTTGTTTTAGTCTGTTAATCATCAAGATATTACAACTTTCATATTAGGGCACATAGTTGAATTAGGTTAATCATAGAAAATTAATTTCAGTCCATTTCTAAGGCTCAAAAGAATCAAATTCAGGTATGATTGAATCACCTTCATGGTTTAAAGTCAATCTAAACACCTTGTTGATTTGTATCCTAAAGTACCTTTGAAAAAGGAGCAAAAAACAATCCTAGGTTTAGACATTAAACTTGGGTTCCCTTTTTCATATGTTATAGGGAGTTATCATTTTAAGCTAAGATGATGTCTAGATGAATGAGGGTTACCCTTTGAAACTGAGCCATTAGGAAGCACCCTTGTATCATGGACTTGAGCCTTATGTATGACAAGATATATCAAGGTCTCCCTTAGTTGAGCCTTCTTAAACCTAGATTAAGAGACTATCAATCATTTGTAACTTTTGATGTACTGATAAGTGTTTAGACCTGAGAATTTGCTCATCACGTGTCTTTGTAAATAAAATACTAAGCTATAGGTATAGTCCTAATCCTCCATATTTGGTGCTATAAGATATTGGATAAACAATTTTCTATGACCAATTTTGACATATTGTTGGGATCATAATACAAACACACCCAATTGAATAATTTAGGTTATTCTTGTGTATTATTTATCTTTTCCTTTGTATTAAACATGTACAAAAATAAAATTAAAGGAAAGACAAAATTTATATTTCAATAAGTAGAATTCAAGAAAAATGTAACATAGAATTTGGTGAAGAGTGTCATTTTCTCTAAGAACCTTCGTGTGTCCAAAATCCTTAACTTATTGGAGGAGCATCTCAAAATCCACATAGAACCAAAAATTATGGTGATAGTGATAATGATACCCCATACAAAGATGGTTTTTCCCATGAATATCATAACTTATTTGGTCCTAAAAAGGAATTGCCTTAATGAATGGATACTACAATTAAACAAAGAAAATGCATTTAAAAACCTCTTAAAATCAGGAGCTACATTACCTCCAGGATACAACCTTCTCACAACTCAAGAAAATGACATTATCGATAGAAACATGAATAAAATAAATCACAATCATACCTATGTCAACCAAAAAAAATAAAAAAAATCCAAACAATACAAGTTTAAATGAAAATAATCCAAGCAACTCAAATAAAAAACCATCAAATTATAAAAACTTAAAAATGGACACAAAAAATACCAACTCAAATAACTTGAATCCAAGTGCAATTCAAAGCGATATCTAAAAAATCAATCAAAATGACTCAATTTCAAATCCAAACAAATTCAATCCAAATAATTAGTTCTATCAACCATAGCAATGAAATTTGAACAATAAATTATATCAATAACATCAACCTAATCCAAAAAATAATTTTTATCAACCTTACCCACCTAATCCAAACCATCAATTAAATCAACTTATCCGACCTAATCCAAATCCATCATTCTATCAACAACATTAATTCAATCTAAATATTCATTTTTACCAACCATATCAGTCCAACCCAAATGATGTTATCATACCATCAAAAACACCCTCTCAGAATACTCCAAGAGATTTATAATGATAAAACTTAAAAAGGATGTAAAAAATTTACAAGAAAAAACAAAAAAATGGTTTGGGAGATCTATGTTGGAGTATTCAAGATGAATAACGTATCAAATACATCAACAAGGATAAGAAGGTGATATGATAAAAGTGAAAAATTGACCACCCATCCAAAAGTGAAACACATTTAGGACTCTATAGAAAAGTGTAGGGACACATGGTGAGTCCACTTGAGGTGAGAAAAAATTGGATGTCTTCCAAGTGAGCTTAAGAGTAATGTGAATAGGACCTTCCTAGATAGGATACAATATAATGAGTTTGGTAATGACTCTTTTCACAGTAACAAGCCCCCTTAAGCAATGTTTAGGGAGAAAGCTAAACACAAAAATATGAGTCCCAACAACAAGGTTTAATTAGGTACTCATGTACAAATAAATAAATCTCATAAATACAGAAAAGGAGAAAACCTAATTGGAACAAATCTCCTATCCAAAAGAGAGAAAGAGAAGGAACAAACCTCCTCGAAAATGTTCCATGAAAATAGAAACATGAAGATTGAGAACTCTTGAAGAATGTAGAAGTTGTAAACTATGTTGAAGATGAACTCATGGTGTCTACTGGAATCAATGAACCTCCTATGAATAAAGATCAAAATAAGAGAAAAAAAATATTGAATGAGTGACATCAAGTACACTACTCAACCATGAATACATAGATGGAAGGAAGACAAAAAAACTCTATGAAGCTAAAGATGCAAATAATACTATGATAAAGGAGCATTAAATTATTATAGAAGTGACTTATAATATACTACTAATTATTTATGGTGCTCTACATAAATACCAAAATCTCACAAATTGTTATCAATTAAAAATGTAGAAGGTTGATTCACTAAAACCAAGGAAGTATTAGCATAACCATCTGATAATACCCCCCTAAATACTAATAAGGGAGAGGTTTTGGTAGAGTAATTAAAATATGGCATATATGTGCAAGAGAATATATAAGCAACACCATGTCCAATATGATGTACAAAAGGGTGTGTAAAAATAAAGACAAACACACATGACGAAAGAATCACAAGGATTCATTGTTTTTGTGGAGGGAAAATCACTTGACAAAGGTGTGATGGAAAAAACCAAGGCACTACACAATTCCCACCACACTTTATAGCATAGTGCAAGTAGAAAAGAGGCACAATAGATGTACGAAATTTAAGGAACAAAAAATCAGTTTTGGCTCTTTATATGAGTACATTTATAGAAATATGTGATTTTTTTGAGTTCCTATAAGTGTCCTTAAAAAGTATGATTACAATTTGTGTCATGAGGTGAGAAAATAAGACATAGAGTTAGCATTCTTTATAAACCTCAAAAAATGACAAAAGCATAAATATTAAAGCCCTCATTATTTAATCCACTCACAAACTTTATGTACAATCCTCATTACATATAATCAAACTAGAACAATTATCAACGAAGGTATGCTTAACATTTAAATCATGATATTTCAACACAATATACAAAGGTAACTTGTTGATAATTCCAAGACTAGGTAACTCATGCGACTCAAATGAAATGATATGACCATTCTTATAAATGGGATCTAGAATGATAGCCACCTTTGTAGGATTGAACATTATTGGTATGATGAACTTTTATAAGGCCTTCCTCAAAATATACGTACATAGATTTCAAAATATACGTACATAGATTAGATGTATGCACTAAATATCAAAGAGAATTTTTTAGTAAAGTGCTCTTGAGATAATCAATAGATACACTTTTTATGTGCTTTGGTTATAATTATAGGTGCAGGAGGAAAGTAAAGATTAGTAAATGGTAAAGATGGTTGATTAGATATAACTTTTTTTCCTCTAGCCATATATTGATAATTATGACCCAATACATGATAACTTTGTGAACTAGGCACCTAATGAAATACAAGCTTGGGTTGATTAGATATAAAATTTTATCCTCTTGCCATCTATTAAAAGTATAATCAATTGTATGATCTCTATGGACTAGGTGCCTTTTGAAATACATGCTTAGACCTACGTGCAGGGGAGTTAGGCATACCTAAACAACAACCTTAACTCCTATAATAGTATAATAAAAATAAGTTACATGAACATCAAGTGAAGATGGTGGAAGAGCATCAAAAGATATATCTTGGAAGGAGCTATAAACAACTCCAAACTATCTCAAATCATTCTAGGGGAAAAAAAGCATACAATGGAATCATGTGCCAAAATCATAAATGAATAGTAAAATTTAAAGATGAATCAAACCCTTTCTAAGATTCATTACTTAAAGTAAGCTTGACTCTACTCATCAATAATATATCATCATTTATGCACTCATACTTTGTAAGTATAAATGACCTAACATATAAAGATTGAACAATAGAAACATTAAAATCATCATGCAACAACTCTCATTAAGAATGCTCATATCATCATGTAATATACTAGAAGGTAGTGAATTGTTGTGGATACCTAAATAGTCATCACGAGGTGCTAAATAATGATCCTCATAAGATGCAACATCATCATGTAATGAAGAATCATGAGATGTAAAAGAACTATCATAAGGCACATCATCATATATAAAAGAACATTGCTCACACATATAATTGTCTCTAGACTCTTTACCAAATGTATCACAAAAGAAACACCAATTGAAGAGTACAGAAATATGGCTTTCGTGACATGTAGAAAGAATAGTATCACAAGGCTCAACAACATCATGTATAACTATTAAAGATGTAATCTCAATGCAAAGTATCATCCCTACATGTATTAAATGGATATAGGTATAAAGTAAAAATTAGGTCACTATTATGATCCATGAAAAATATACCATCACCATAGAGCATAATGACATAAAAAGTGAATTTTGATAGAAAAGTGAAAAATACATCCTTAATAAGCATTAACAATGAGAGTACAAAAGAAGGTGAGTGGATAAGGATCAAATAAATAATAAACAATATTAATTAAGCTCAAACCACCATATACTAATTAATTAAGAAAAAGTTGATTAAACCCATAAACAAATTTAATTTCCAAAACTTAAGATTAATTTCTACTACACAAATTTGAACAAAATTCATTGAGTGCTTTTTTCTGGATTTCATTGTGTGTAGCTTATTTGCATCAATGTTTCAGATCACACCCCGTGATCCATCATTAGGATGAAAAGAGTGCTGAAGGAGAGAAATGGATGATTGCAGATAAAGACTAGATAAAAAGAGGTGGGGAGGGATCAAGTCAAGACTAGATAAAAAGAGGTGGGGAGGGAGCTTGATCCGAAACCTTGATGCAAATAAACTACACATAGTGAAATCCAAAAAAAAACACTCATTAAATATGAACCGTGAAAATCTAACATCTGTAAAATTCATTTCTACAACCATAACTTTGACTCAAATAAAGAAACTCATGGTTGAAAATGGTTCTCAAAGATGTGTATGGGTGAATTGCATTAGCTAACAAATATTACATGATGATATGATCATTCTTAATTAAACATTAGGAGTCAATTTGGCTCACGTTCACAAAGGATAAGGAACACACACCTAACCAATGGAAAAGACATAGGTAGTAATAAAAACACACAAGGGGGAAAAAACACATGGAAATCCACCATTCCAATTCCCAATCACCACAAAGCCAAACTTTTCCGCGTGTCTATTCAATCATTGGTTTTACTTAAAAGCCCATAAATGTTTTTCCAAGAACAAAAATATTCACATTTTTTTATATAAATAAATATATACACATATCTTGGTTTTGCTGAACAAACTCCACATACAACCCCAAAAACAAAATTGTGTTCTTCTGAAAAGTGGCATAGATGGATTGGTAAAGACCAGTTGTTAAGAATGTGCCCCTTTTTGACTCCTAATTAAATAAATACTCATAGGTTACGTAGTGAAATTATTTCTTTATGCCGACGATCTTATTTTAATTTCAAAAACAACTCATGGGCTAAGAGAACATTTGAAAGCTCTAGAACACTTCTGTCAGGAAGTTGGGATGCAAGTGAAAACCTCCAAGACCAAAATCATGATTTTCTCATTGAATAGAAAAGATAAACAACATACCTTTCTTTTTGAAGGCAGCTCGCTTGATATAGTGAAAGAGTACAAGTATCTTGGGATTGACTTTCACTATAAGCTTAGTTGGGAGACTTGCAGAACGAAAAGGATACAGGGAGGTTGGAAAGCCTCTTACTTGCTTCAAAATAGATGTAGAAAAGCCAAACTTTGGGATTGGAAAACCAAGAAAACCCTTTTTGGTTTACTTGTCACACCGATTGTACTTTATGGATGTGGAGTATGGAGAAGCAATACGTCAAAGTGCAGTTGGAGACAAATAGAAAGAATCCAAAAACACCTAATAACAAGTAATCTCAAAGTTAAAGCCACAGTTCCATATGAAATTCTTTTAGCTGAAGCGAGGGCTTTTCCTTTGGAAGCATCAGCGATAACCCGGTTGATAAGTTATCTAAAGAAGGTCGAAAATATGGATAACCATCGGTGGCCCAGAATGGTTATGGAGGAGACGCTAGATCGAATAAAGAAAACTTGGATGAAGCAAAACAACAAGTGGTTGAACAAGTTTGACATCAAATTACACGAATGCCCTGGCACCAATAGTGAAATAAAAAACTATGTAAGGGGAAAATTTAGGACTGCCATGTGGTCAAATCAAATTGGGCAAAAAAAAACATTCTACATCAAAGAGTTTAACCCGACAAAGGATCTTGGTGAAAAAACCTATTTAGGGGTAGCTATTAAAGGGAAAGCGAGGTTGTTAGTTGCACAATTGAGGACAGGATCGCACCACCTTAGGTGTGAGACGGGTAGGTGGAAGATACCTAAAGAAACCTGGGAAGAAAGAACTTGCATATTCTGTAATAAGGGAGTGGTGGAGACGGAATGATACTTCGTCATGGAATGCACAGCTTATGAAGATATCTGTAATCAGTACACAAATAGTTTGGATGTGGACAATATGCAACAGTTATTTGAGGAGGATAAAATCAACCAGACGGCCAACCTTCTAGTCAAAATTAATAGTAGGAGAACCGACTTAGAAAAGAGTTTGGAGACAATTTAAGTTGCTTGTCTCGGTCCCAAGTATCCTAGACGTCATTAAAATCTTTCATTTTACAAGACACCCAATCTGATGGAGAATAAATTTTGTTTTGTTTTGTTTTTTTTTTCCCGGCTCCCCTCCACCACGACAGTGTATAAAAAGTAGAACACAATATAAAGAAAATCTGGTATGTATTCTGTGTCTTATAAACCACCACTGCAACAATTTGGAGACGATAGCGGAGTTGACCGTCTAATTACCGGCTGTATCGAGAAAAAATTGAGGTCCAGAAAGAAGCGGGGGTTGATATCCACTGCATTTGAGATTGGGGGAAGGCCCATCATCAGCTTCAACGGTGACTGGGACAACAACAACAACAATAATAATTTTCCTGCGACCTCAACGGTAGGTCAGGTCGCCGGATCGATTCCCCACCGGCTTTTAGGAGACAAATGAAAACCCTTCTCGTGTATTTTTCTTTAAAAAAAATCGTTTCCGTTAATTGATTTGATTGATCTGCGTCTTTCAGCAGGTTGTTTTGGACCCTGCGGCGTTTCTTGCAAATTGGAAGAAACAAATTTAGGTTTGAGTGTTTATTAAACCCTAAATATGCCCTCGAGCTGTCCACTTTTTATAATCTTTATTTTTAGTTTTACTTTTTTCAAGACTGTTTTTTTTAACTTTATGTCAAAACGTTGGAAATTCATTAAGGTTGTTTGGTGAATTTTTAATAATTTGGCGAGTGACTGTTTTTCCTTTGTTTGATTGTTCCTTTTCCCGTAAATTTCGGGGTTTCGTGAACGGAGAGTGATACTTGCAGAGATTATGTTGCCATGAATTAGTTAAATCTTTGGCTGCATTGTTAGATTCTGGTGTCACAGTTTAATTGGGGCAACTAGTTGTAATTGTCATGTGCGCTTAGATTCGAGGGAGAAATACTTAGAGCCTGCTGACGTCGACAGATTGTAGTATCAAATTGTTTTAGCGTGCCGACGTGGACGTATTGTAGAAGCAGATAGTTAGTTATAGTGTGCTGCCTTGGACAGATTGTAGGAGCGTATGGTTTTAGCATGCTGGCTTGCACAGATTGTTGGAGCATATAACTTTATTTTGTTTTCCAGAGTTCATTTTTCCGTGAATTAGGTAATTTTCTCACGGCATCGTCAGATTCTAGTGTGCTGGCTTGGACAGATTTCACCAGCATATAGCTTAGTGTGTTTTTCAGAGCTATGTGTGCTGACGCAATCAGATTGTAGGAGTAAGTAGTTTTAGTTTGCTGATGTGGGCATATTGTCGACATGAATTGTTATAGTGTGCTGAATTGGACAGATTGTAGGAGCATAATGTGCTGCTCTCGATAGATTGTAGGAGCATAAAGTTTTAGTGTGCTGCTTTGGACAGATTGTAGAAGCATATAGCTTTGGGCATATGTCGTAGAGCTCATATTGCCTTGAATTAGGGCAATATTTCACGGTTTTGTTAGATTGTAGTGCCATAGTGCTATAGGGATATCAGTTTGTAATCCTCTGATGTTGATAGATTGCAAGAAGAAA
The DNA here is from genome assembly GCA_007258455.2 of Sequoia sempervirens. Lineage (NCBI taxonomy): Eukaryota > Viridiplantae > Streptophyta > Pinopsida > Cupressales > Cupressaceae > Sequoia > Sequoia sempervirens. Next base: position 16,234 of record VDFB02054304.1, on the reverse strand, counting down.
TACTTATGCTGTGCTGATGTCGACACATTCTAGCAGTGAATAGTTTTAATCTGTAGATGTGGACAAATTGTAGAAGCAGATAATGACAGTGTGCCCATTTGGATGGATTGTAAGAGCAAATAATTTTAGTGTGCATATTGTAGAAGCGAATAATGCTGACTTAGACAAATTGTCAAGCACAAGGTTTTAGCATGCTAATGTGGACAGATTACTGGAGCAAATGCTTGTTGACTGGGATGGATTTTAGGTGGGTGTGCTTTGGGGAATTTTGGGCAGAGTTAAGGGACAGGTGGTCAAATATGAAGGCATTCAGTCTGTGGGTTTAGAGTTTGAGTGCTTACCATGGATAGTTGTTCTCAACCTGAAGATTGAGCAGTTTGCTATCAGTCAGATCAACTGAATCTTTCTTGTCCAAACTCAATGCAAGCAAAATGAGTTCATTCAGTTTTTTAGTGTGTATGTATGTACCTGTTTTCCCCAACCAACATGCTTTCTATACAATCATTAGTAGAAAATGGGTGGGAATATGTGTCTTTGAGTCTGCCAGTTCCCAGATATTTGGGAGAGTACTTTAGTGTAGGAAAAGAAGTCTAAAAATGGCCAATTTTACAAGTTCACAAATGCATGTAGATCATAGTTATGGTGTTTTCACACAGACAAATTGTAGGTAGGCTTGCTTCATGGACTTTGGGCAGAGTCAGGTGGCTGGTAGTCACATGCTCAGGGATCCTTTCAGTTGGGACTCAGGGACGCAGGGTTGAATTTCCATGGGGCCAGGCTGAATGTATGTGCAATGAGCATACTCAATTATGTAGTGTGTGTATATGTACCTGTTTTTCTTAACAGCAAGCGTCCTATTTGACCATTAGTAGGAGATGGATGAGCATGTGTCTTTGAGCCTGCTGGTTCCCAGAAAATCAGGACAAAATTGTAGCACAAAGAAACTAAATTTGAATTTCACCCAAACTTACAAACCCAGGCAAATTTTAAGAAATTGAAGGTAGGATTGCTTCATGGGCTCAGTAGAGGTAGGTGACTGTCGTTCACTTGTTAAGGCATTCTTTTGGTGGGTACTGAGGGTTCCAGGGTTGAATCTCCCTGAGGCTGAATTGAAAGTAGGTGCAACAGGTGTATTCAATTATGTAGTTTGTATATATTTAGTTCCCTTTTCCAACCAGTAGGCGGCCTGTGCCATCACTAGTAATCTATAGAAAAACACATTTGTTTCTGAACCTTTCAAGTCAAACAAAATCAGGACAGTATGTGTCAGAAAAAAAATCTAAAGATCACTTTTTCACACAACCTAAATTTATAGTTTGTTTACCGATGTGAGTAGATTGTGGCTATTTGGGCGCAAAGGACTTCTGGACAGATGTAACTGACCTGTAATAACATGCTAAGGCATTCAGTTTATGGTGATTGCAGGGTTAATGTAATGTTCCCTCTTGATAGAGTGGTCTGTCAGCATATAAGTACCATAGATGGGCGTGCTTTTAGTTTCTGTTACATAGTTAGGACTGAAATGAGATGGGCATGTGGTCAGTTTGTTAGGTCTGCAGTGGACTGGAATAAGGTGGTCAGTTAACTGTTTGGTTTCTGAATTGGTTGAGAAGTGGCTTTGAGAGTTGGCTTCCTAGTTAACCGCCTGTGATTGAAGGATGGATTGATCAGTTAACTGTTGTTGATTTAAGGAGGGCCTTGGCTGTCTACTGCCATCAATTGAGGATTGATCAACTGCCATTGTTTGAGGATGATTGCACATGATTTTAAATTACAGGGATCAGGAGTATAAAAAAGGCACAAGGCAAAAGAGAGGACACTCTTGACAATTGCAAACAAACTCAATTTCTTTTACAGTAATGTGATATGCTTCTTTCAGCAGTTCTGAATGCTTGGAGGCAGAGTTCTACAGGTGGGTCAGTCTAATCCTTGGGGAGGGAAACCCTCAGGGCAGTTTGTGGTACAGAATTCCAGCAGGATCATGCAGATTATCCAGGATTGTCAAGTGTCTAGTTTTGTAGACTGCTGAGAGTTCACGCACTTCAAACTTATAAGGCATTCAGACTTGCATGCTGGGTGCACCTAGTGAGCTGTATCAGTTTAATGCCAAGTTGCTGAATCGGGTACAGGTACATGGGTACGGTACACTGGTACGGCAATTTTTTTTGGGGGGGTTGGGCACGTTTGGGTACGTTCATACAAAAAACATATAAAAATCATAAATATATACATTACAAATTAAATATATTAATATTTAATATTGCTGTATAATTATTAATATATAATTTAATAAACGATATTCTAATGTAATATATACTAGTTTATATTATTATTAATTTATAATTTTATTATATAATTATTAATATATACTTTAATATATATAATATAGAAGCAGAAATCTGCAAAAAATCCCGATTAATCACGATTTTTTAAAAATCTGCAGGCTGGATGATATTTTCCCGATTTTTTGAAAAAATCTTTGACTCTTTGGTCAACAATTTTTTCCCATTTAAAACTGCAAAATCACAAAAAAAATGCATTTGAAACCTACAAAAAACGCGAATAAAATCATGTTGATTTTCACGTGAAAAAAAAAACGATGAGGCCATTGCTTGTTGCTTACTATTATGCTTTGATAGATTTTTTCCAAGCATCCATAGCTTGTTCGAAAGCACCTGTTTTAGGCTTTTAGCCATAGCAGCAAGGCAGTGAACTGTTTGATAAAATGCTTTGGTAGACATGTATGAAAAATGTGGCAGTGAACTGTTTGAAAAAATGCCTCAAAGAAATGTGGTTTCATGGTGATGGAATGCCATGAGAACCATCACCATGAGACCGCATTTCTTTGAGGCATTTTTTCAAACAGATCACTGCCTTGTCTATGGCTTGTCATGGCCTTCCATCACCATGAGACCACATTTCTTTGAGGCATTTTTTCAAACAGTTCACTGCCTTGTCTATGCTATTGCTTACTATTATGCTTCGACAGATTTTTTCCAAGCATCCATAGCTTGTTCGAAAGCACCGGTTTTAGGCTTTTAGCCATAGCAGCAAGGCAGTGAACTGTTTGATAAAATACTTTGGTAGACATGTATGAAAAATGTCGTAGCATAGATAAGGCAATGAACTGTTTGAAGAAATGCCTCAAAGAAATGTGGTCTCATGGTGATGCAATGGTCTCATGCCATCACCATGAGACCACATTTCTTTGAGGCATTTTTTAAAATAGTTCACTGCCTTGTCTATGCTATTGCTTACTATTATGCTTTGATAGATTTTTTCCAAGCATCCATAGCTTGTTCGAAAGCACCTATTTCAGGCTTTTAACCATTGCAGCAAGGCAGTGAACTGTTTGATAAAATCCTTTGGTAGACATGTATGAAAATGTGGTAGCATAGACAAGGCAATGAACTGTTTGAAAAAATGCCTCAAAGAAATGTGGTCTCATGCAGACATTCCATCACCATGAGACCACATTTCTTTGAGGCATTTTTTCAAACAGTTCACTGCCTTGTCTATGATCTTCTTGGCAGCTAACGTACACTTGCAAATATGTAGGGATGGCAATGCAGCTGTTGTAGAATGTTCAAAAATCAATCTTTAGGTCCCTTTTCATTGATTTAACAAGAAAAAATAAAAGTTAAGCCTTTTGGAATGATGTTTGTTTTTTTACTATAGAAATGAACTTCTTGTGGTGTTTGAAATGTTATAGAAGTGACTTTTAGGGTTTGAAATCCATTTTAGTGTGTCCAAGTCAAAGTCAAGGCAAGAAATAAAAGCGCAAGGGATTGATGGATTTGCCTTGGATTCACCTAGGTTCCCTCGGGTCTTTCCCAGGTTTGCCTAGGTTCATCTGGGATGAACCCAACCCCACTCTCTTGTATCCATAGACAGATTAGATCAGATCACAAATCTTGTTTGCATCGGACCCGGACCTATCTGGTTTGCAGGTGGATCTTTCAACCCAAATTTTTTGTTATCATTGTGTTTACTATCTTCTATATTTGTTTTTTCACAACACACTTCCTGTTGTGCTTATCCTAGAATCCTTCTAAAATGTTTTTTTTAGCAAGCATTGCCTTGAGAAAGTTTGAAAGAAATATATGAATACCCTCAAATGACCAAAGTAGGTCATTGGGACTTGAAAGTACAAGAAGTTACCATGGCAAGAAAGAGTATTGAAAGAACTGCAATGGTTGAAAAAGTAATCAGCCCTAAAATTAGTGAAAAAGCTTAACTAGAGGGGGTGAATCCAAAATGGTTCAAACCTGGAAGTTTAAATCACAGATGTTTGCAAATGCAAGATATCAGATCTTTTTGGTTTATTAGTTTAATAAATCCTAAATATTATTTCTCTCATCCGAGGGGGCATTGTTGTCAAGAATATTATTGATGTGAATTTTAAATATCATATTCTCTGTTTAGTGTATTTGCTTTTGTCATGTGGGATGATGAATTCAGCTTCTAAAAACCTTCCTTTTATATGTTGCAGGGAAAATCAATATTCCAGTTAATCAGCAGTGCCTAACTTTTGCTGGCAATCATTGTCCATATCCAGGTATTAATTTTTTCAGCTGGAATTGTGCTGGCCAAGATCAGAGTGTGAACGGACCTGTTGCAGGGAACTTTGTCAAGTGTTTGCAGTCCTGGCAAGCTAGTCTGTGATCAGAGAAACGTAATATTGCAAGGCTGCTTTATCCCAAGGTTTTATCTTGACTACAATCTTTTGTGTTTTACATATGGAGATTTCAGTAGTATTCTATTTTTTCATGCGTATTGAAAGGTGATAATTTCTTTGTAGTTTTCAATAATTGTTTATGGAACATATGCCTTGATTTATCCTCGTAAAATCTATTTACCTAGTGGTCTTGTATTTGTAATGAAACTCTGTATTTGATCCTGACCAGTGTAATTTTTTTAGCTGATAGCCTCTTGTCTTATTGATTTATATTTTATTCTGCTGTTTGAATCTTGTAACCGACTAATTATCTGTTTGATTGTTTAGAACTTTAGAGCTTCTAACAAACCCAAGCTGATGATTGTCACTTTTTTGAGTTTTGTTAGTTTTTAATATTTGTTCTAACTTCTAAGTTCTTATGTTTCTTTTTCTGGGCGAAATACATCACAAACTGTAAGAACAATGCCAAAACATCTGTGACAAGATTGCAATCTGGATGTGGTATGGTTCTTGGTTTGAGCAGCATCAAATGGTTTATTATCTAAAAATTAATGCAATCTGAGCAGGTCCACTGTAGACAAGGACAAAAGATGCGGCACAGTATTGAGAAAGGCAAGGATAGCGTGGACAAGCTTGTGGATGGAAATATGACTGATACTTTGATCAATGCAGATAGAGCCTCTGCATTAGTGAAACAGACTCCAAGTCAAGATTATTATTTACCTGGTTCAAAGGTAAAACTTCTGGACTAGGCCATCTCAGATGGAATCAAATTTCAATGACAATGCTTGTTTGTAACATCTTTGTGGGTTGTGCCTTGTGTGTAATTTAATTTTTCCTTCTTGTTACAAGGAGCAGGACCTAATAGCAGTAATCTCTCCAACTTTGAAGCTGAGGTGAGGCATTCTTTTGGTGGGTGTCTTTGACAGACACTAGTAAATAGATTTAGGATTTAAATTGAGTTATTTTTTATGTATTCAGGGGCGTAAGGCTTGCTCTGATTGTCGTGGATTCAGGAAGACTAAGATCACGGACTTTAATAATACCGGGAAGTCCTTTGACTCCAGATTTTTAAAGGAGTCATAAGAATGGCAAGAAAGATGTAGGATGGACTCAACCGTGGAGCTCAAAATGCCTCGTAAAATCCACAATTAACCATTTACCTGAGGCCAAGACTTCAGAATGTACAAAGAAGAAGGGCATGATTAGTGGTAAATCAAAAGATTCCAAGTCTGAAAAAGACTCTAGCAACTTTCAAACAGATAGGGTAAATGCAAGTGGTTCAACTGAGAAATCTGCAGATACTTCAAAATTTGATGATACGTCAAAGAAACCCTCAAAGAAAAAGAAGGGGGGCAAAAACAAACTGAAAAATGGTGGTGGTCGTACTCAAGGTCCTATTTTGAAAGAGAGTTCAGAGGAATCCTCTCTTGCATCTAGCAGTAATGTAACTAGCACTTGTGGAAGTCGACGTATCACAGTTTTGAATAATGATGATACCAGCCATAGTTGGAAAACTCGCCAATTGCAAGTACTCGGCAAGCCCGAAAAACTCGGCTCGGCAAAAACTCGGCAAAAAACTCGGGAAATTAAAATATTGCTTAAACTTCACTAAAAACGCATTTTTTTTGCAAAATTCAAAGATAAGATGCATCCAATGAGTCAATAAATGAGTACATATAAGAAACAAGCAGTATTTGATTGATATGAAAGAAAATTGGATACAAAATGGCATCCTCATGTGGAATGCTGAGTGCTCAATGCGTTGATATGATAATAGTCTGAAACAAAATGAAAATAGCAAATTGTTTTTGTAAAACTGAAAGTAAATACTACATAAACATTAATATATTTCAATTTTTACAAATTCACATGAATCACATCTTCCTCTTCACATGTCTAGATCTCAGTAAGGGACCGGAAGAGGGTCTAATCGTAGGAGTCTGCTCCTATTGTGCCTGTGGCTCCTAAACCTCCATCCTGGATGTAGATCCTCCTGTAGCTGGTGGTGGTGGCACTGGCAATGACTCCTCCTCAGGGTCATCCTCAAGGTCGTCCAATGAGAATGCAAATCCACCATCCTCCATTGTCTGTCGCTCTAAATCATAAATCTCATCCTCAGTAAACAATGGAGGCTGCTCCCCTCGCCCTGTCCAATCACTGTATGGATCTATCTCATCCAAATCAATTGGATCATCATATGATATTTCTTCTACCTTTCTTTTGCGCAATCGAAGATTATATTGCACATAAACAAGGTCATTGAGGCATTTTTGAGCGAGTTTGTTCCTCTTTTTTGTGTGGATAGCCTCAAACAAACTCCAATTGCGCTCACAATTGGAAGAACTACAAGGCTGGCTCAAGACACGGAGGGCAAATTTTTGAAGATTTGGGGTTTTTCCACCCCAATGTGTCCACCAAACATCTACAACAAAAACAAAAAAAGAGTTAGAAAATTGTAACTTGTAACTTGTAACTTGTAATTATCAAATTTTCATTTTTGTAACTTGTAAATTTCAAATTTTATACCTGGTGGCAGCCTAGATACTGCTCTCTTTGCCAGGTCTGAAGAGAATAGTGCACCCCTTTTTTCTCTATAACTCTGCATTTCATTAACATTGCAGTCTGCCTCATCAGGTGTGGATGTCATCCGCTGCATGCAAGTAGTGAGGCCCTCCATAACCTCTCCAGTAGGATCTAAATAGGTGCCTGAGTGGATGAAACGGGGGTTCAAGAAGTACCCTGCTGCATGGATAGGTTGGTGGAGTTGATTGTTCCACCCCCTATCGATAATCTCCCAAATGGGATCAAATTTGAGGTTGTCCCCCTTATAATAACTTTTAATAGCCTCTTTGGCCCTATCCATGGCCTCATAAAGATATGCCATTGGGGTTTGATCCCCATCCACCAAGCGAAGCACTCTAACCAAGGGCTCTGACACCTACAATATAAATTTAAAAATGCAAAAAAAATTAGAGTTACAATTTATTAATTTACAAATTTACAATGAAAGACATTAACTTCAAGAAAAATGTTTAATTTGAATTTAGATTCAAACTCAAAGTTTTGAAGTTACTTTCACAATCTCTGTTGCTCTTTGTGCAAAGAGGGGCTTAAAGACAATGTTTTGAACTCTTTCTCCTTCTGGCTTCTTCGAATAAGGTGAGTCTACCCATGCTTGACTCACAAATATTTGTTTCAAAGCCGTCAAAGCACCAAGAATGCTTTGCAACGTTAAGAAAACCGTTGCAAATCTTGTCACACTAGGTCTCACCAATTCTCTCCCTTTGGTGTGCTCCCTCATCAAGCTGAGAACCCAAGGGTGATTGTAGATATATTTAGTGATCCTCCTTTCATCCTCTACAATCGGTGTGACCCAATCTAATTTGCCTATGTCCTCCAAAAGAAGGTCAAGGACATGGGTAGCACATGGTGTCCAAAAAATTATGTAGTGTTTATCTTGGAGGATTCTTCCTGCTGCCACATATGCTGCTGCATTGTCAGTTACGATTTGCACCACATTTTCAAACCCAATCTCCATGCACACTTGCTCCAACATTCTAGCCAAATTTTTTGCATTTTTTACTATGCTGGAGGCATCCACGGATTTCAAGAACACCACCTCATTTTTGCAAGAAACCAAAAAATTAATGATGGTATGGTTTTTTCCATCCGTCCACCCATTAGAAAGTATAGTGCAGCCATATTTTTTCCATTCTTTTCTTTGTTCTTCTATTGCTGCCCTTGCCTTTTCAGTTGCATTAGAAAGCAACCTACAAGTACAAAGTGAAATTAAGTACATAGTTTTAATTTTTAAACAAAAAAATAGCTTAAATTAATCATAAATTAAACTTAAAAAACATAAATTAAACTTAAAGAATATAAACTAACCTCCCACTCAAGTCTTTGCGCGAAGGTGCCTTGTAGCCTTTCCCTGCAACTGTCAATGCGGTCACCAAATTTTGCCAGTAAGGTGAGCTTGCCACATTGAAAGGGATGTTGTTGAAGTACCAAAAATCGGCACAAGCAATATCTGCATGCTCATGCACCTCCTTATTCCACCCAGTTGCCTCTAAAGAAGGTTGTGCACCAGGTGTGTTTCTAGGCACAAAAAAATCACCAATGCGTGAACTCGTGGTTGTGCCTGTAGGTGTTGATCTTGACCCTGGTACTCTACTAGAGGTACTCGAAAGGATGGAGGTGGTGGCGGGTTGCAGCGGTTGCCTTCGCACACGTGGACCACGAAGAGATTCCACTATGTTGGCTGCTATATCATCATTATCTGACAGTGACTCAAGGTTGACTGCAACACCTTGAGAAGAAGTTATGGCAGCTTGCATTGCCTCTTTTGCCTTTGCTCTTTGCACCTTTTTTTCTTCTGTAGCGGAAAGTGTTGCATTCATTTGTCTTTTTATTTCGTCATTGGTATTTATGCACTCCTTAGCATCACGTTTAGGGATGCCTGCAAGGTGGTATTTGAGGCGATTGATGCCTCCACTGTATACAGTTTTACACCTAATGCAATACACTGTTCTAGGTTCTGGTCCTTCATATGCATATTTCCAAGCAGGATCTCTAGCTCCTGCTGGACGAGTGCCTACATATTCCTCACTCATAGGCATGGATGGGGCTAAGGTAGGGGTAGAAGCGGATTCAGAAGCCATTATCAATTAACCTACAAGTACACACACACAAAGTGAAAGCACAACTTGTTAGTTTTTTGATAGAAAATTTTAAAACAAGCTAAATTAGATTAAATCAACATAAATTACTTTAAATTAGTAATCTAAGATTCTAAACATATAGATTAAATCAATATAGATTACTAAACTAAGATTCTAATCATTTTCATCAAAAAAATTGGATTAAAAAAAGAAATTAATAAACTAGGGTTACAAAAAAATGTAAAAAATAGAAAATTACTTTAAATTATAAACAAATTAAGCTAATATATGATTTTAAACATGTTTTCAACAAACAAGAAGAATCAAATTAAAAAAAACAAACTAGGGTTTGAAAAAAATTTCAAAAAAATGAAAAATCAGCAAAATATGAGAAAAAATCAGAAACAAATGTCACAAATTCTTGTTTTGATGAATCTAAATCTTCTTTTCAACAATATAAATGTATTTAAATCTATTTTACAATTCATTCATGATGTTTTTTAAACATACAATCAACAAAAATGAAGAAAAAATAAATAAAAAAGAAAGAACAAGCAAAATAAAAAAACCTACCTGGAAATCCAATTTGCCTTTGAAATCCGATGAAATCTTCCTTCAAATCTCGTCTTCTCAACGTAAAATCACTAAAAAATGGTGCAAAATGCTCTAAACTCCGTTTTTGCTCTGCCAAGAGTGAAAGAAACTCAAAAAAACAAAATGCAATGACCTTTTGGCCGTCGGCGGACTTCATAGTCTGATCGCGCGAGTTTTTTTAAAAAACTTGCCGACTTTTTGTGAAAAAATCGCCAAAAAGTCGGCGAGTTTTTCACAAAAAACGGCGAGTTTTTTCCTGCGAGTTCTTCTCATTATTACTGGTTTGCAAAAAAAACTTGCAAGTTTTTCAAAAACTCACGAGTTTTAGGCGAGTTTTCCAACTATGATACCAACATTGTTAGAAATAACATTAAGAATGGTAGTGATCCAGAGTTGTGTTTATTATTTTTATTTAATTTTAAAATAATATCTTTTAGTTACAAAACATGGAATAGTATCTAATTTTATATTTTAATACACAGGTTGAGTTGTTTCAGTATAGAGCGCAGGAGATCACAACAAGACGATGTGACAATTGATTAGAGGTTCAAGGTTCACTTTCTAGTCAAGAAAAGAGAAGTTGCATGTTTCGTAATTAGTCTTTGCTACATATATTAAGAAATTTTGTATGCATATGTCACTCATAACAATTTATCTGGTTGTATGTTGATAAATATTATCTAGTCTAAGAGACGTTGTAGGCCATGTGCCACTCTATGAAAATTTGATGTCGTTAAGTACACCATTGCCTTATCAAGATCAATATATACATATTTTATATGTATTTACAACTTACATGGTTTAAATGGTTTTATTTAGTCATTATTGAAGGTGATCATGAATGGTTTAAATTTTATATAATTATGAACATTGACAATAAAAGCAATGAATTTTTGTTGATTTCTCTATCAACTCTTATGTGAAATATCTATTTATCTCTAATGCTATGTATGGAAGTTATTTAACATATATGATGAATTCCTTATCTCCTCCTCTCTCTATATCTCTACCTTTCCTTGTCTTCCTCTCTCTTTATCACTATCTCTCCCTCCCCCCTCCATCTCAATCTCTATCTCTTTTTGCCGCCTCTCTATCTCTCATTCTATATCTCTCTCCATATATCTCCTATATTTATCTCCTCTCATTTACTCATGTGAGAAATGGCATAGGATAATAGCTTGATCAAATAGTGCTTCTTATTTCTTATTTTCCTCTTGAAGTATTTTGCTACCTCCGCATTAAATTCCTCTACTTTATTCCTTTTTGTCTTCACCCCCTTCAAAATTGCACTGCTAGTTATAACTTGCTTGATTTCATCTATTATTGATGTAAGTTTTCCTTGATCAAGTAAGGTGTTAGATATCTATATTTATTCATTTTATGCATCTAGTGTGCTAGAGAAAATTTTAGTTTTAAGTTATTTATCCAAATGTTCAACCAAGACAATGAGATATTTCTTAATATGAGTATGATCCCTTAAAAAAAACTTAATGATTTTTTTCTTCTTCTTTATTGTTTTATTTGTTTTATCAATAGCGAAAATTCCAATCTAGGAGGCTTTTGGCATGCATCAAACTTTTATGAAAGACATTATTATAAAACTTGCAATAAAATTATTAATAAATGTATAAATTGATCTTGTTTATATGTTTTCATCTTCTAAATATTGAAAAAGACACGGTGAAAAAATAAGGTTGGATAGTCATTACCCATTGATAAAGGCATTAATGGAACAAGTCCCTCCTAAAAGAGTGCTAGATTTCTCAAAAATATTCTTGAAGTGATTTATATTCATTATAAGTAAGTCTAGTTTAAATATTTCATCTCTTTCCTAGGATCAAATTTTCAAAATGAATTCTTTTAAAAAAAATTCTCAATTTATTGTTGGCTAATTATTTCATGAAATTAATCCAATGAATTCTTAATTATCACAATAGATTTATCCAAAAATTTACACTTCCTACCAAACATTTCTTATCAAGCAAAGCCTTAGCCTCTACCTTCTAGTCTTCATACTTTTATGGTAGACTACTGTTGAGGAGAACAAGCTTGCCTATGATCTCTCAAATATTTGGTTATAATTCTAAACTTTAACTTTACTTTTTTGAAACTTTACCAAAAGAATCTTTGAATTCTCATTTATTTGCACACTAAAATTTAATGTTCCATGCTTTGACAATAATAGTAGTAACATTAAGATTCTATGCCCCTTTGACTTTAAATCCATTTATCTATGAGCCTCTAAGGAGCCAATGTCATCCTCTAATACAACTTTCTAAATCACTCATGATACTAAATGGCATAGGAAATCATGTACCAAATTAAACAAGCTAGTTATTGCTTAAGATTAATGAATAGTGAATTATCTATAAAGAAGTAGAAAAATTTTGTAGTCTTTACGTATCTAGGTGGATCAATATTTGTAATGATTAACTTCAACTACTATGCATTGATTAAGAATAACTATCTTCAAATATGAAATGATTTATAAATGTTTTATTTGCTTAATCTTAAGCAATTATCCTATGTTATTTTGCATAATGAGAGCTTAATGTATTCAAATTATTATCAAATTTGTGTAGATCAAAATTTATAAGACTCCTAAGTAATGAAACAAGGCTTGCATTAGAATTCATCATCTCACCAAAACGCGTCGGTACAATTGATTTGATCTTAGAAAAATATCACTCTTGGCACCCTCACACGAAATACAATTGAAGCATTTTGGAAGAATGCATTCATTAACAACATAGTCAAATTATTTGTAGTTGATAAAAATTGAGATAAGTTATTATAGACAAAACTAACATCCACCTGTAGGTGTAAATGAAATATTCCTAACTGCCACAAATTTTAAGAATAGTTGCATCAAATTTTGGCTCTCTTTTGTTCTAACGGATCTTAATAGACTTTTTAGATCCATATAACTTGGAAGCCTTGGGCAATAAAATAAGGCCTCCATTAGCATTTGCCATCTCACCCAAACATTTTTATAGTGTTGATTCAATCCCATGAACTATAGAATAGAAAATATGCCTCTTAGCACCCTCACAGTAAACGTAAATGAGGTATTTTGAAAGATTATGTTCATTGCTAATGTGATAAAAAAAAATCGAATTGAGAAAAATTTATATAGGTTATTGCAAATAAAGATAACATCCACCTATATGTGGAAAAGGAACATTCATCATGTGGACACATAAAATTCACCTCATCACAATATTTAATTTTTTAATAATTAATTAATTTCATCCACAATTAACTCCACTAATTATCTAAATTAAATAAATTATTCACGTCTACTCCATTATTAAATTAAAATAAATTAAATAAATTTTCATTTAATTATTAAATAAATTTTCATTTAATTATTAAATAAATTAAATCATATTAATTCCACTTCATCCCATTATTAAATTAAATTAAATGGGTCTGTTGAGCACACTGTGATACTGAGGGGGGCGAATCAATATCTAACAATCCTCTACTTTTCAAAACTCAATCACAATTAAAATCATTCAAGTAAGATCTAGCAATTAGGAACACAATGAGAACACATGTTTTACGTGGAAACCCTTTCGAGAGAAAACCACAACACAATATTGCATATATATTATAGTTTAATCTTCCGCTTCTTATAGGCTCCAACCTACTATCAAAGTCTCAAATCTTTATACCAACTGAGCTCTAACTCAACAAGAGGCTGCAACCTCTACTTGATAGGCTCCAACCCCCACACACAAACTGAGCTCCAACCTCTATCTTTTCAATTCTTCAATGCTGATGCAACAAACTCCTTCACCTAAAACATAAATTTGCTTCACACTCAAATATGATCCACAATCACATAACAATCTTCCTTTCAAATCTAATTACACAATTCCCTTCAAGTTTGATACAAATCATGAATGAAATTGATCATAATCATGGCTTTATCTTTGCATAAATTTTTGACTTAAAATATCTCGTGAATCTGCTCATAAATCTTCCATTATCTTGCTCAAAATTGTCATATAAGTCTACTTAAAGTATGCAATAAAATTGGTGTGATGAATGCTCTTTATGACTGCTTCAAAAATGATGTATGATTGCACCAAGGTCTGCTCTAAATTTTGACCCAAACCTGCTCCAAATTAGGCAAATTTTTTGCTATAAATGTGCAATTAATTCTTCACAAGTATTTACATGTTCTTCATATATCTTTGCATTTATTCTTCATACAAGGGTTGCATATATTCTTCAATATAAATCTGATTGACACTTCATTTTTTTTGCCTTACCCTTTTTTTAGTCTGTTCTTATGTTCACATATTATTCATTGAATTTTGTTGCCACTCTATCCACATATTTACCACCCTTTATATCCACTGAAGGAGGGTGACTTTTCTTGACATACCCAATCACAAAGGATGCAACTTTTAATTTTAAGCACCTTTTCATCCTCAACTTCGACACACCACTTAGAGGGCCAATCCCTATAAAAGAAATTATTTTATTTTATTTTTAACACCACTTCAATGAGGGCGCTACACAATGGAGAGGGGTCGACTCTATTAGTAATTTATTTATTTTGAATTTAATCATTACATGAGCCGCCTTATTACATACGATAGAATCACTACTTATAACTATTTTTAGAATCACTTGGTAAAGGTGCGATGGAAAAACTAAGGCACTACACAACTCCCACCACACTTTATAGCATAGTGCAAGTACAAAAAAGACATAATAGATGTGCAAAATTTTCCCTTAAGGAACAAAAAACCAGTTTTAACACTTTATACAAGTGATTTATAGAAATATGCATTTTTTTGAGTTCCTATTATTGTCCTTAAAAAGGATGATTAAAAGATGTGTCATGAGGTGAGAAAAAAAGATAGAGAATTACAAACCTCAAAAAAGTGACAAAAACATAAATATTAAAGCCCCCATTATTTAATACACTAACATTCTTTTTACAATCCTCACAACATATATTCAAATTAGAACAATTATCAATGAAGGTATGCTTAAATTTTAAATCATGATATTTCAACACAATATACAAAGGTAACTCATCGATAATTCCAAGACTAGGTAACTTGTTAGGCTCAAATGAAATGATATAACCATTCTTATAAATGAGATCTAGAATGATAGCCACCTTTGTAGGGTTGATCATTGTTGGTATGATGAACTTTTATAAGGCCTTCCTCAAAATATACCTGTGATCCTAAGAATTTTATCCTACTCTAACGTGCAAAATAACTCAAAAATGCAAGTGATAAAAGACCAAGGACACCTCAAGATTAGTCAAAGGAGTGATAAAACAAGAAAGAAAATAGACAAAACAAGACACAAACGATTTCACCTTCCTTGTTGTTGATATCTCCTTGATTGGCCCTTGCTTGGGATGATTTTGTGTGCTCCTTAGATGATTGCTTGAATGACTAAATGCAAGATTGAATGTGCAAAATGATTAAGATGGATAGCTAGATGATGGCAAAGGATTGAGGATGCAAATTGGCAGCATGTAGTTATGAAAATACAAAGTGTTCTAAAAATGCCCTTGGGGAGGGGGTATTTATAGAAGAATTTGAATTCTCTAGAGAATTCAACGGTCAAGATGCATCCAACAAGGCCAAGATAAAGGGCTGTGGTGGGTTGAGAACCCACAAACCCTCACATCTTGACATGTGGAGGGTGAAGTGGACAAGGGGGTAGGAGGTGTAAGTGAGGTGTCAAGAAGGTACATGAGGTGGATAAAGGACATACACCTTGGGGAGTGAGGAGATTTCCTTAAAAAAGGATTCCTTGTCCCCAAATGGGAGTGAAAGGGACATTTGAGGAATTTTGGAATTCCTCAAAAATCTTCATGGGAAAAAGAAAGGTGGTTAGGGAAATAAGTGTGAATTAAAAATTCACATTTTTAGGAAAGTCTAAAAGATAAAAGGTGGGCTCCAAAAAGGTGGGATTTGGTCACATGTGGAGATTGTGACAAGTCCAAGGTTCTAGAAGCCTTGGAAGAACAAAATGTGAATTAAAAATTCACATGGGGAGGAGAGAGACATGGGATGAATAAAAAGGAATTAAAAATTCCTTGGGGGATGGGGAGAGTTGACTAAGGTACTAATTAGGTTTAACTAATTAGTAATTAGAGAATAATTAGGGGTTAATATGGATTAGAAGCCAACTTGCAAAAGTTGGAGGATGTGACACATCCTAATCAAGGATTAGGCATGTGCACATTCTTAATGAAGAGATTAAGAGATGGATTAGGATTAGATGAAAATGACATGTGAGAAATTAAATAAATGTA
>VDFB02054303.1:0-11809 GCA_007258455.2 Sequoia sempervirens | reverse complement strand
AAATCATCCTCCATGTTGGTTAACTAGTAATCTGGTAGGGGAGAGCAGGTCTTGCAACAACTTAGCCAGATAACACAACCCAAGAGACAAAGGGCAGCAAAGGATTAGATCTTTCCACCTCCTGGGCCTAGGTTGGCCAAGTAGGTAATCTCTAATATAAAAGCTGAAGAAGAGTTGTGCCAACCTCATAAGGTTCCTAAAATTAGAGTGTACGAGGGGGGTGTCTAACAACCAAGGGTCTTCCTAGAATCTAATATTGTTACCATTCCCAACCTTCCATTTCATCCCTGACATGAGAAAACCATGCAATCTACAAATGTTCTTCCAAGCCAAAGAACCCGAAGGATGATCATCAGAGAGGAAATTAATCAAAGGTCTATTTTGAAGATACTTAGCATTCATAATCTTGCACTAATCCTTTTTATTCCTCAACTGGTCCCAACCCACTAGCAATCAAAGCCTTATTGGCAAAGGATATTTCTGATCCCCAAGCCCACTGTTGCTTAGCATGTGATTTAGTGTTATGTATTAGTATTTAAAGGCTTTTTTAATAATTCATTTCATAGATCTCATATCTCTCATCTTTAAAGCATTGAATTATTAATTAATAACATCACATTTCACTTGGTGCTTAAAAGGAGTAAAAAAGGACAAGAGACATGGTGTTTCCATACCTATGATATAATAAGCAAGTGTACTTATGGATTTAATTATGTATTCATTTTTTATGTTCTACAAGAGCATAAATCAACATTCTAGCTCTGCTACTATTTATTGTTTTCAATTTGTACACTTTGGGGTTGATCAAGAGAATCATTTCCCTTAGGAATAATGATAATTGTAGACACAATTTTTCACAATTCATAAAAGTTAGTCTTGAAAGTATTTTTAAATTCAAGTGTATATTTCATCATATACATAGTTGAATCCAATAGCAATTTTGTTGCAATGACAATTATTTAAGGTATTTATAAATATCATCAATCCCCAAGATATTGGAGGAAGAGTAAAGCAAACAATGATTCATTAGCAAACAAGCAAAGTGAATATTACACCATGCACAAGGACAAGTTAGACCCAAAGTACTTTGATTGTGAATGCAAAACTTACATTATATCCCAAAAGCTTCTTCTCTCACACAAATTAGAACATTTATTAGACTAAAAATGCACCCTACAAATTAAAGAAGTTGAACATCTAAAATCTTAATTAATTAATCATCATTCTTAAATCATCATACTAAACACTTCCATCCTCTTTATTCATTTTCTAATAATGACAAATATGATCATCAAAATTCCATGAACCAACTATTAATTATTTAGTGTAAGTTGATTTATACTTCTTTGTAGATATTTTTTAAGCTCAAGGAAAGATTATTTTCCTTTAGAATAAAACATTTGTTTATAAGGAATTTATAAGGTTATCTTTGTTGTTCTAGTTTCATTCAATTGGATATTTTAGTGTTGGTTTTAGATTTTTTGGGAGGTTACTATTATATATTTTGCGAATATATCCTATTTAAATTTGTATCAATAAAAAGAAAATAGTACAACATTCAATGAAAAATGAAAGGTGGGAGAAAGGGTCGATCCTATAAATACACTAAGTGGTTTTGGCTATGCCAAGTGGAGGAGGATTTGATCATCAAGCTTCCCCAAACATCACACAATGGTAGAATCATCAATGGCTCCCATCCAAAGGAAAGTACTGTCTTCTACATTCTTCTCAATGAGGTGGATGAGTAAATTGGAGATGGCAAATGACATAGGAAATTTGCTGGGTGTCCATCCAACTAATAAGTGTTCTAATGAGGAGAGGGTGGTGCGAGGGCTAAGGCCATCCTCCATGGGTGTAGAGTCCCCTGGATTCTAAGGCACATGACCATGAGAGAACACCCATCGATGTCCATGACTGTCCCATCTAGAAGAGTGGTTATGTCCACATTGAAGTCCATGCTGTGGGGAGATGTGGAGTCGGGAGGAACTTGAACAATAGTATAGGGGCCATTACCCTAGTGATCCAACAACTCTTAGAGATGCACAACCTCAAGTGCATCTTTGCTAGCTTGTACCTCAATTTGCATCAGAACATTAGAGCGAATCATAGCTTTAAAATACAAAGAAAAACATTTATTAGCAGTGTTGTGGTTTAACAAAGCAACATTTCTATCTTTCCAAGTGCTGAATAAAATTTTGACCCTAAAAGTGTGCCAAATTTGAATAAACTTGTGAGGGAGGCAAGGCCAATCCCTAAGAAGAACCATGTGCCACAAGAAAGGGGTAGGTCTGAAGGGCTTGAAGAAGTCATGAATCTAGTTCTATGCTTCTTGAGCCCGAGGATAGAACCAAAAAATAAGCTCGAGGGATTCCATGTGACCACAAAACAGACAATTCGAGTGGGAACGTCCATATGAGTAAGACGGGTTCTTATAGAAAGACCTTGACAATAGACAATTGTTAATATATTTATCTTTTAGTCTTTTTACTTCTAAATTGTGTATTAATTAATCTTTGTTAGACTGTCCTCCTTATCTTATGTATCTTCTCACAATCTTAAAGTTCATATTACTCTTTATATAATATAAAGAAAAGAAAGGAATTCATAGGGCTGAAATAAAAAATTTAGCTGATTATATAATTCATGGTTACGTAACAAGCCATCAAGTAAAATTGTACAGCCCAACAAAACTGAATTGTAAAAGCTACGTAACGGTCTTAGACCGTCAAATTCCAGACTCCAATACGTATCTGATTCATTTTACACCCTAATTGCACATCGAGAAAATTCTGGCGATACGTTCTGTTCGCCGGCTTTACGGGCCTAAACCTAGTGTACGTGCTCTGGCGGCTGCTCCTGACACGTGTCAGTATTGCAAGGCAAGTACCAACGTTAAGGAGTCGTCGTGGTACTTTTCTTGTGAGGAAGATAGGCCAAGTCGACGCGGCGGCGCAAAAGGACCGAGTCCTTGGGCGTGGACAAGTAAACTCCTAAACGATGTTTTCTTATCAGCCAAGCATTTCAATTCTAAAGTCCGACATATACAGCTGGGAAAGTGATCTGATTAGACTTCAACTACCTCGACAAGTCTCAGTCATGGATTATTTTATCTTTGACATTTTTGTTCCAACCTACATATGCTTGCATTGCAAGTGGCAGAATGATCTGTGCCGCATTCAGAGATGTCATCATGATTCAGATTTTGGTTTCTTGCTATTGGATTAAGCTACCTACACAACTGCGTTGCAACCATGAGCATCAAAAGAGGTGTCTTGTGGTGCGGAATGATGATGTAAACAAATCATACGTATATGCAATCATTATGTGAACATAATCTAGATGCAATGAGTGCTAAGTAAACCATTCATTATCATGAGAGATGGGTTCTTGTGAACCACTACTCATGAAACATGGGTCAATGAGTTTGACTCATAGTTGAATCTTGAGTAGTACTGGGATGGGTGACCTCCCGGGAAGGCCAGTGCTTCACCTTTGGGAGCATCACCTAGATGCAGCGAGTGCTAAGTGGACCATTCATTATCATGAGACATGGGTTCTTGTGAACCACTACTCATGAAACATGGGTCGATGAGTTTGATTCATAAAACTACATGGTTGAATCCTGATAGCAATATCATAATTTGACACACTGTGGAAAATACCTCCTACTTATAAAAATCATACGTATTTAAATATAGATTGTCTACATAGCTACAAATAAAATTGTCTTTCGTGATCATGAGTAGTAACATAGGTCTAAGAGATCTGAAATGATGATGCAAACAAATCATACGTAATTAAATTCAGACAAAGCATACTTTCATCAATATGGACATTGGAAATCTAATGTCTTTAACAATTCCTTTCTTTGAGGCCCTTTCGCTTTCCTATTAAACTTTAAGTTATTGTGTCTGTTCCTATCTTATGTGTAAATCTCACCTTTTTGTTTTCTTAAATTATGTCCAAATGAACACCTAGTTAATGGGTATGCTTACTTTTAGATGACCCTCTTCAAAATAGAGGTTTCCTAGGAAATTAAGCTTTTTCTTTTATTCATAGATAGTGCCCACCTAATAGGGTAGCCATGTCTTTTTCTTCTTCTACCACAAACTTTGAATCAAAGGCAATTAATTGGTGGGAAATTGTCTTCTTAAATTATGTCTAAATGAACACCTATTTGAGGAGTGTGTTTACTTTTAGACAACCCTCTTCAAGATAGAGGTTTCCTTGGAAATGAAGCTTATTTCTTATTCATAGACATGTTGCCTACCTAATAGGGTGGCCATGTCTTTTTCTTCTCCTACCACAAGCTTTGAATCAAAGGCAATTAATTGCTAGGATTTCCCACCTACGAGGTTTTCGTCCTCAATATCCCAAATAAGGTTCTTTAAAACTAGAGGCTTTTACTTCATTATGAAATGAAAAATAAATAAATTTACATTAGTCATAGAGGTTTTGATGTTTTTTCCCGTGTGTGATATTGTTACACTACTTTGAAATTTCCTCGATAAAGCTAGTTTCAATCCTAAGGACCACCAATAATTTATATTTTGCTCCTAGTCATTACTACAATAGATTTACTAGGCCTAGATGGTTGATTTCTAAGTTTTCCAATTAGAAGAGTGATTTTTGTATGGCTTTCCATGAAAATGAAAGTGTCATTTATATTTTTCCTATAGGGACACCTTCCTATCTGTCCTCCTCACTCTTCCAAGCCTTTATTTCCTTTTCCATAATCATTTTGTGTCATTTTTTCATCTTTGCATTGCCTCTTTGCAAGCCCTTTCCATATTGTTGAGCCTTTCCCACTTGTTTTATCCTTCAACACCCAACCAAGTGATTTAGACTTGTAGACCTCCAAACCATCATCTACTATTCCTCTTTTTCCATCATATAATTATGTTGGCATTCACATGTGTCTACCATTGAATCTTTGTGAGTGCAAGCCTCCTTTTGGCCATGTTTTTAAGGTCCAAATCATAACTCTACCATACCTCCACAAAAGTGCTTTAGATTTGAGGTTTTTGACTCTTGTACTAGTCACCTTCAACACCTTAAAACCCATTTTGACCTAGGACAAGTTGTGTTTCCAAAACCTTTCTCCCACCTTGCTCATCTTGTATGTCTCCCTAAGCCCTTGAGCATGTATTTATAGGTTTTAATGGCTATGGAGTGACTTGACATATTTCATTTCATATTTTAGTTTTTTATGAATTTTTTTTTATCAAATTTATCATGTGGATCTAAGCTTGAAAACTCATAAGGGGATTGATTGAGGTAGCCTTTCCACCCTGCATACCCCTCCTTGCCCCCTTTAACCTTTATTTTTAAAATTTCCCATTAGTAATTTTGTGATTGTAGGTCAATTTCTAAAGAATATATAGAGAACTATAAAAAGTTGCAGAAGGAAAGTAGGCTCCAAGTTCTAGACCTCCATTAGTCCATCCTCATGAAATCTTTCCAACATTCAACTTGCATGCATTATTTCATTCGCATTCAGTAGTTCCATTCAAATTTATAGTCAATTATATAGCTTATGTTTGTCACTAACAAGTGTTCCTAAAAATTAGAGTTTGTTAAGTTGGGGTAAATATTACAAATATATTTTCAAATATGTAATTTGTTCTAATACTTCAATGATAAAATTTACTTATATATGTTTCGTAGAGAACATATCATGAATATGCAATTGAACACTTAAGGTAAATAACTTAATTAAGTAAATGTACTTTGTGTCCATACCTCTTATGGACACTCTCAAATAAATTTGGATTGGAAGTGTAAAGATTATTATGACACCTAGAAAAAGTTGTAGAAGGAAAGTAGGCTTCAAGTTTTAGACCTCCATTAGTCAATCCTCTTGGTGAAATCTTTCCAACATTCCACTTTGAATGAATTGTTTCATTCACATTGAATAGGTCCATTCACATTTATATTCAACTATAGGATTTTTGTTTGTCACTAACAAGTAGGCATCTCTAAGAAGGGTAAGTGCAAGATAATGGGGGTAGAAAATGACCAATAATTAAGAAAAAATTAAAACTAACAAAGTTCTTTAAAACTAAACACTTTTACCTCATTTTAGTATAGGAAAAATAAAATTGCATTAGTCACAAAGGTTTTGATACTTTTTCTTATGTGTGATATTGTTACACTACTTAAAAAAAATCTAGATAAAGCTAGTTTCAATTCCAAGGTCACCAATAGATTTACTAGGCCTAAGTGGTTGATTTCTAAGTTTTCCAATTAGATGAGTGATTTTTTTATGGCTTTCCATGAAAATGAAAGCGTTTTTATAATTTTTCTATAGGGACATCTTCCTATCTCCCCCCTCGCTCTTCCAAGCCTTTATTTCCTTTTCCATCATCATTTTGTGTCACTTTGTCATCTCCTCATTGCCTCTTTGCAAGCCTTTTCCATATTATTGATCATTTCCCACTTGTGTTTTCCTTTAAACCCTTCATCACCTAGCCAAGTGATTTAGACTTCTAGACCTCCAAACCATCCTTTACAATTCCTATTTTTCTATCATATAATTATTTTGTCATTCACATATGTTTACCATTAAATATTTGTGAGTGCAAGCCTCCTTTTGGCCATGTTTTTAAGGTCCATGTCATAACTCTACCATACCTCCACAAAATTTCTTTATACTCCAATTTTTTGACTCTCATACTAGTCACCTTCAACACCTTAAAACCCATTTTGAGCTAGGACAAGTTGTGTTTCCAAAACCTTTCTCCCACCCCTGCTCATCTTATGTGTTTCTGTGAGCCCTTGAGCATGCATTTATAAGTTTTAATGGCTATGGAGTGACTTAGACATATTTCATTTCATATTTTATTTTTTATGATTATTTTTTAATCAAATTTATCATGTGGATTCAAGCTTGAAATCTCACAAGGGGATTGATTACAGTAGCATTTCTACCTCACATCCCCCTCCCTAGCCCCTTTAACCTTCATTTTTGTAAATTTCCCATTATAAAGTTTGTGATTGTAGGTCAATTTCTAAAGAATATATAGAGAATTAGAAAAAGTAGTAGAAGGAAATTAAGCTCCATGTTTTAGACCTTCATTACTCCATCTTCTTGGTTAAATCTTTCCAACATTCCATTTGCATGCATTGTTTCATTCACATTCAATAGGTCCATTCAAATTTATAGTCAATTATATGGTTTTTGTTTGTCACCAACAAGTAGGCATCATTAAGAAGGGTAAGTGCAAGGTAATTGGGGAAAAAAATGGCCAAAAAGTAAAAAATAATTCCTAAAAATTAGAGTTTGTTATAGTTGGGGAAAATATTGCAAATGTGCTTTCAAATATATAATTTATTCTGATACTTGGATGATAAAATTTAGTTAAAGGATGTATAGAAGTGACCTTTCAAAGTGTTGGAAGCCTTGCAACATGAGCATGATGTATGGATGGTTGTGTTGGTTGTTCCTATGTTGTCATTGATGTCAACATGGTGATAACTATATCAGAAATCTGCTTGTTTTATCAGAAATTGTTTTATGTTGGTAATACCCTTTTGTGATGGATCATGTTGATGGGTTTTTTATGCACTTCTCAACACAGGTAATGCATAGGTGCATCACCTCTCTTGAAAGACAATCTTCCACAATCAAATTGCAGAACACTATCCCAAGGTTTCTAATGTCAGGTCTTGACAATGCTTGGGATTATCTCAGTTGTTTCATGTGATTTGCTAGAATCACAAGGCAGACTTACAAATGAGTTGCAAAACATGGGAATTTTGGTCTACAAAGGGAGTTCTTAGAATGTAAAAATGGTTGCTCAGCTGCTGTAGGTTCAAACAATAGTCTTGAACTCCTATTCAACTTCAGATTTTGCTTTACAATGTGAAATGAACCTTGTTCAAAGTCACTATTTAAAAGAAAAGGAAAAAATGGCAGGGAAGAGAGGAAGTTCCTAAACTTGAAACTATGAATGAACAGTGGTCATGGAGGCTGCTACAGTAGAAAAATTTCCTAAACTGGGTTTTGCTTGACCAAGAGAAGCCTACAACTACACAAAACCAATGCAATCTTCTAAGGACTGCATATTTTCATACTGCACATGCACATCATGAACATGCAATTGAACTAAGTTGCAGCATTGAAGTAAAGAAGCCTAGGCTAACTTTGCATAGCAGCTCATCATCAACAAGTTCCAAAAGTATGGGTTGAAAGCTCATCAAATACCATAACAACAATGTCCATCATCATATCCATTCAAGAAACTAACAACTAAACTAATAGGGAAGTAGAACCATGCACACATAATGAGAAAACTCAAAAGAAACACCCATAAATCATGCAATGTTTCTTTCTATTGCTACGAATTTTTTTTACATCAGCTCTCCAACCCTCTAAAAATGAGGGGAAGACCCTTATTTATAGTTTTCCAAAGCCCAAATGAATGGTTAGGATCAATTTACAACAAGTGGATTAGATTTGTTTACATTAGGGTTTCACCTACCCTCCATTATATTGCAATTTAAAATACAATTTTGTCTTTTCCCTATTTTGTCTTTCAGTGGTCAGTCACTGTAGCAATTTTATCTTCTAGCTAATTGCCCTTTTGCTGTAGCTAAAACTGTTCGAAAGTTTCCTTTTTACTTGATGTGTTTGTAGCATCCCTCAATCAATCAAGTACACCTTGTTTGTAGATTTGCATCATTGTTAAATGGATCAAATGATCTGATGAGACAGCTCCTAATGGATCATGATCATTTGTTTGGAGGAAGGAAACAGCCACTCCCCCCCACCACCTTCAAGGCCACCCTTTGTATTTTTGTCACTGACTTCCTTGACATAGGCCTCCTTCTAATGTCAGCTCTGTTGATGGGTGCTAGGGGAAGAGGCGAGCATAAAATGAATGGCGATAGGAGCTATGTGCTTTTCCTTGTTCAACTTTCTCAATGGGCCTCCCTGATGAACCCACGGTAGGTTCCATGGATCCTGCAGCCAACTCCATATATCCTACAAGAAATGTTAGCAAAGCCCTGCAAAATCCATGTTAGATCAAGTAATTCAATGTTCAAGGATCTTAACATTTCTTTCAAATTATGATTTTCCTTTGTTTGGAGGAGAAATAACAATGCAGGCCCAAGGGTCAAACTTCCCTGGGCTGGAAGCCATTCTGGAGGAGGTCACAAAGGGACGAAAAACATGGCATTGCGGCCCGCATTGATCCACCTGCACTAAATTTTCTAAGTCGTGATGGGGCTCATTAGAAGGTTGGGTCATTTTAGCATGTGGGTTTGATCACCCTTGAGGTCTTGGAAATTTCAGCTTAGTCATTTTGAGTGCGGATGCGGGAAGTGGCAAACAACATTGGTAGAGCAGCGTCCCGCAAGCGGCATCCCACCATGCGGGATCCGCAGGGTCGGGGACAATATCACTTTATCATTGAAGCCCAAGGCATTTAAAGGAGTGCGGGCTGAAAGGTGTGGGAGGGCGCTAGAGATTAGCCGTTTGAAATGGTGAAGGTCAGATGAAAGTTCGACAGAGGAGCTCCACACTATCAGGTCCGCGAGGGGCTTAAGCATCAAGCATTTTTTCGTTAATGGACAGTCAAATTGAAATAGAAGGGTCGGGCCCCCGTAATTGACCGATGGGAGTCTTCAAGCATTTTGGCACAATGATGATAGGGTGGTCATTCATAGGCGGTTACCCACATGGGGGAACCCGCAAAGTCCTTTACTTGGGAATTTTTTCTTTCTTTGAGCTCGGACGGAGATGACAAGTGTGGGTTCCGCAAGGCGGAGAGATGTCATGAATAGGTCGTTTGGAATGGCAAAGTCAAAGCAGAGACCCACAAATGGAGGCCTGCAATAGGGGACTTGCTTGAAGTCCAACCATGGAGTCGGGACCCACTGATTAGAAGGATGTTTAGGTTTCACCATTTTGAGTAGTCATTTGAACAACAACAAAAGGTCAATGGAATCCCGCAAAGGATGACCCGCGTCAAATAGGTTGTCTTTGTTTTGAGCTTGGACGAAAGTCATGGAAGCAGGGTCCACTGGGACAGATCGGTTATGAAAGCTGTTTGGAATGGCAAACTCGTCATGACAATCCGCAGTTGAAAGTTCACAGGGAGAAGTTTGCAAAGAGCCAACAATTAGTCATTTTGGCACAAAAGGAGATTGGACGACAACGGAGCATTTGGGACCCGTATAGCAAGTGGCGAGCTTAGGTCGGCAGTGTGGGAGCGACAAAGGCAGGATGACAACTTGTAAGCAGTCGCCAACACTGGAATGTTTGCATGCTACCTCCTTAGCAATTTCCAGTTCATGTGGAGCAAGGCAAGCATTGGGGCTCGTTCAAATCATTCTTTACTCCTTCAAGGTAACTCTCCATACTTAGTCAGATTTGCACTTACCGGAAGCGAAGCCAGAAGAAAAGTAGGAACAAAAAGCTTCTTAACACAGGCGGGGTTGGGTTCAAAACTAGTCGATGGTTCCAAGTTCAACTTCCATTGTGGTTTCGCTTCCACTAAGAGGGCAAGGCCGGAACTGGGGTGAACACTCATCGGAAGCAAAACCATTTCAGGAATGATTCTCATGCAAACACCTATGGAACGAGTTCATTCCCGGATCTACTTCCGCTAGTTTATCATCAACATCTAGCAATTTTAAACACCCAGTCACATCAACTCAAGACTTGGGTCACATGAAACCATAAGGAAGCTTTAAATAAAGGGGCTTAACCTCACCCTTAATAGGACATACCCTAGCTTGCGCGACTGGTCAACTTATAAAAATTAGGGCATCAAAACCCAGACATCAAAACTACTAAGTCAACATGGCAATGAGATCAGAAGGAATCGTCAAGAAGATCTGAACATTTTAAAGCACAGAAGATCCCCCAAAATGAAAGAAGAACGACCAAACAAACAAGAAACCAAAGAAAATAAAAACCAACAAGAGCAAGTGAAACAAACCAAGAAACAAGCGATAAAAGGAAGAGACAGGAAAGGGAATAGGGGCGGGATCATAACTAAAATCGGACCTAGAACTTTTACAAAGTTCCTAGTTTGGTTCCAATTTTGGTTCCACTCTCAACAAAATGAACAAAGACTGACAAATGAAAGGTGACAAAAGAAACCAAGGGGAATCGAGACCAAAATGAAAACTAGACCCAGACATAACACAAAACACAAAGAAAAGCAACGGAGGTGGAACCAAAACCAAACCCAAAACCTTTACAAAGTTCCCAGTTTAGTTCCAATTCTGGTTCCACTTCCAGCAAAAGGAAAGGAAACAAAGGAAAAAGGAAAACCAAAGAAAACCTAAGGGAGGAAACCAAGGCAAAGGCTGAACACAAGCAAAATAATAGAGAAAAAAAGAAGACAAGAAGCGGAGCCGTAACCGGAATGGAAACCGAACCAGGAACCTATATAAAGTTCTAAGTTCAGTTTCATCCCACACCCTGAACCTGCAAAAACGAAGGAAACACGGTCCTAGGAGGAGAAAGAACAACTCCTAAGACCCAAAAAAAACACCAACGACAAACAAAAGACAAGAGGACCCACTTCTTAGGATGACATCTCTAAGACTCCTTAACATCTTGGAACTCAAATAAGGGGGCACGCAAAATGAGGCAAAGGAAAAAGTGACCCGACGAAGCAAAAAGAGAGGGTCCCCATTCTGAACAGAGCGTGTCTACAAAACATGCACAACAAATCAGTGTGTTGGTATTTGAGTCCGGAATTCACCACAAGATCTTATATGACTTTAATCTCTTAACCATGTTTTCTTGACTCATTTAGACAATTATATCCTGGATCTTGAGACATCTTTT
>VDFB02054302.1:0-15149 GCA_007258455.2 Sequoia sempervirens | reverse complement strand
GTTGATTACCTAGCATAGTAGCCATCAAGTTGACTTCACTTCCCTCATACCACACTTAACGAGAAAAAAATTAAACATTCCATGGCAATACAAAAAATGCTGGACTAACAACAGACTGAAAATAATGCTTGATGCATATTCAATGATAAACTGTCATTTTTGCTGAATTCAACCCTCTGTTGTCTGCGCAAAATAACTAACATCGCATTCAAAATTGGACAGCAGAAATGGAAGACTGAGAACATAGTATGGCAGAAATTCTCTCAATGAAGCTTAAGGATCAAAGTACAAATGAACAATGAGACTTCCATGATATAAAATTTGCATTTGTTTCCTTGTAAGTTTCAGTGTCTTTCCATGTGAAAGCACGATATAATTTACTCTTCTCACCTTAAAGGTTATAGAAATCAAAAACAACATAGTATATCATATATTGTCTATAGTAGCTAGTTCAGACAAGAAAAAGTGCAACATATATTCTGACTTAACTTGAGCTGTAACTCTCCATTAATTTCTGCTGAAAGTTTGCATAATGAGCTTGTATTCTGTATTAATATATTATATATGAATAATTGAAATTTCCTACATTTTTAAAATATTCCCTATTTTTCTATTGCTGTTTCATGCCATTGAAGAGCACAAAGATATACTGAGAGGGGGAAGGAGGGGGGGTGAATCATTATATCAACTAACTTTTTCCCTCTCAACTCTTATCAACTTTAAACTCTAATACAAATCAACTATGCAAGAATATCTCAATATGAACAAGTTGACACCAAGATTTTACGTGGAAACCCTTACGGGAGAAAACCACGGTACAAACAATGTACTTTATGAATTATATAAACTTTTACAATGAATGTAGGCACCAACCTACTTGAATCACCAAATAAGTAGTTTAGTAGGCACCAACCTACAAAGAGCACCAACCCTTAATCCTGATTTAGTAGGCACCAACCTACAAGGAGCTTCAACCCCTAATGCTGATTTAGTAGACACCAACCTACAAGGAGTACCAACCCCTAAAGCTGATTTAGTAGGCACCAACCTACAAGGAGCATTAACCCCTAATTCTGATTTAGTAGGCACCAACCTACTGGAGGCTTCAACCCCACTTGCCAAGCACCAACTTAGCAAAGATAATAATGTCAAGAATAATCCTCCACCTTCAATGTTGCTTCCTCAACGGATGATGGACTTTACAACCAATCTTCTTCTTGGTTTTGCCTTGCTTGAGAGATATTCACATAAATCTTCTACAACATCTCCATTTATAATCTTATTTCAGATCTTCCTTTGATGATCTCCTCTTTATTTTCTTCCTCAATTACATATACAAATGTATCTCTTTTATATCTGCATAAATCTGCTCACACATATATTCTTCTTTACAATAATCTGACTTCCTGATATTCGTTTCTTCACATAGAACTGTCTGAATCTGAATGATATATTCTTTATTTTTGTCTCTATCAATCTGCCATAAATCACAATAACCAAGTCTGCTTGTGTTTTTATGATGAAATCTTTATACTCTCACACAGCCACACTACAATATTTCTTTCACAAAAATCTGCTTGTATTCATTCTTTTCTCTGTATACTCATTTCATATACCTGCTGCTGTGTATGTAATTTTTTCTTTGTAAATGCTCAGAAAATGTTCATTATTCACACCATAGTTTGCAGACTGACTCGGGCGGGATTCGGCCATGACTTCGAGTCCATTGTCACCGAAGGATCTCCAGCATGACTCTCGATAATAGAACTGGTTTGACCGGAGTCCAACCTCAGACTCAGTCCCAGGACAACCGGAGTCTCAACCCGTGACTCTCTCCGTGGTATCGGGAGTCAAAGGTTGCAAGAGGCCCTGGAGGTTGACCTCAGAGTCCCAACCCAAGACCTCTCCCGTGGCCTGGGGAGTCGGGGCAAGGAGTCCTGAGGTTGATCGGGAGTCTCAAACCCGTGACTCCTCCTCAGGTGTCAGAGTCAAAAGGTTGGGGGTAAAACCCATGTTTTTTAACTTTTCTTCGCTTTAACACTCAAGTTTGTGAATACAAGTCTGCAAATTGAATTGGGGTTGAAAGAAGCTAGGATTATATGTAAACATTTATAATCTTATGATGCTGTTATACATTGAAACTATGAGTAGTTGATGACTATGAATGATTAAATTTCACTTATTGAGTGTTTGATGATCATATGACATGTGTAATCTTTTGAATTATGAGTGTTTGATAACTGTAAATTAGGCTCTATGTTCTCAAATGCATTACTCTGTTCTTGTTTTTTTTTGTAAACCACGCTTATTTTTTTTGGTTTAGCCCCAGTCGGTCTTTTCTCAGTCCGTGTCTCAGTCCCCGAAGTCCGAAATATATTTTGGGTCGCCGGTCCGTGGCGAACCAGTTTGTAAACCAGATTCATACACAATGTCAGCGACGGCTTGTTCTTTTTAATTGGCGATATTTATTTCACACCACTACACTCACTTCTTTCTAACTGGATGTATCTTATTTATATTGATCTCAAGGATTGCAACCTCTCTTAAGCAGCACGTCTCTTGAATTACTGTCTTTTACTCGCAACATGCCTTTTACCAAATCGCACCACTTTATGTATGTATCTATTTAGAAACTAAAACACGTCACTTGTTAGAGACACTCGTGTCACTTCAGAACAAGTGAATTATTTATCTTTATCGAATAAGGTGTTGTGATTTGTTCTAGCTGTATCGATTTAATCTTTCTATTTTTGTCTTATTTGTTTTTGTCCTTTCTTCATTTGTCTTATTTGATTCTTTATCAATTGCTGCCTCTTTAACCTTATGTGCCTTTTTTTTGGTCTTATGCTATATTCGTTGCTTTTTAATTTTGTCTTTTTTTCATTGTCTTTCCTGATTTATCTGTTGCCGTGATAGCCATCGCGGTCGATTGCCTTATGATGAATTTTTGTTTATTTGAACCATCATTTCCTGACGCATCTTTTCATTGAGACAAATCAAAATAGCTTCTTGCTGTTGTTTTTATCTTTTCTATTTTGTCTTTTCCAATTCTTGTCTCTTTCCACTTTGTCTTTATATTGTTTTCTTTTCTTTTTTATTCTTTCTTTTTTCCATCAAGCAGTTTTTTGATTACGCTTTCTTGCTTTGTTAAGCTACTTAACTAAAAATCATATTCTGTATCTTTGAATGTTATTACCTTACTGTTAACAAATTAGCAACTCTTTGTTTTATTGCATTTTATCTTTAGTCATGACCTTGAGATGAGGTGTATCTTCAATCGGAACATTAATAAATCTGAATGTATTTTGAACCAACAACCTTGAACTTTATGGTGATCTGTTTAAGTCTTGCATTCTGAATCCTATGTGATCTGTTTAGGTCTTTACATAATGAAACTTATGATGCTCTAATCTGATTCATATGTTCCAACATTGATTTTACCTTGGCATCAGTGACAACATTTCCAACAGTTCTTTCTTTCAAAATGTGTTATCTTCAATTGTGCTCATCTTCTCATTTTTCCTTGACTCAATGATGGCAATATCCACCAATCTTCCTTTAGCAAGCTTCGTCTTTGTACCTTTGACATCAATGACAATATTTCCAACAGCCATTCCCTTTAAGAAGGTCTTCACCCTTCCATCTCCCTAAAATGGCCTCCCATCTCAAACTGCTCAGCTGTGTCCCACTATCCCTTTGTCGTGCCCATCCTGTAAACTCTCATGTAACATAGATAAATAAAGACTTGTATGAATATGTTTTGTAATCATTCCACTAGCTAATACATTAAATTGTCCCACATGCTCGAAGTGGTAGTTGTACATAGTTGCTTGTTATATATTGTATGCTTAGGCAAAGGAGGACATATGGAAAGATATTGTGTGTTTTGGGATCTCCAGGTGGAGATATATCGTGGAGTGGCTTCTTCCCATAAGAAGCATTAAACAAGAGCTTCATCTTGCTGGCTACACCATTTTTTAGTATGTTGCTATTAGGGCATTGACTCACAACATCCTTTTGTGTGTTATTGACATTCAGATTTCAAGATATTATATATTTGCATATTTTGGCCCACAACGCTATTATGTTTATTTAAACCAAGTAGCCGGTTCAAGCCAATTGGTTCAAGGTTCACGGTTCGGGCAAAAATTTTGGGGATGGGCTTGGTCTGCCTGTCTCAAGAAGTGGCCACCACAAAACATGAAGATATATATATATATATATAGCATAAGTATATATATGCAGCCTAGAAGAATGAATTAGATTAGAATATCACATAACATCATATAAACAACAAACACCATAAACTTGGAATGCCATTTAAACATGTAATATTAAATATTCATTGTTCAACCTCTCAGTTCAATATTACAACATCTTTTAAAGTTTTAATCATCAAATGGATTCTCTAAATCATCCATATCAATGTCAACATTGACATTAGATGAAGTAGGAAGACTAGATGAATCACAAGTAGTGCCAATGGCACCATCACTAGCACTACTATTGTGCCCATGCTCTTATTGGATATCCGAATCCTCATATGCAATATGTTGGGAATTGCAAGCATCCAAGTCAGTATCCTCTGACACTATATCCCACAACTTCGTCTCCCCTTCCTTGTAGTTAGGTTGTTTGTGTGAAAGGAGACGCAAGTTGGAATGCACATATACTAAGTTCTTCGCTTTTTTTGACAGCAATTTATTGCGCTTTATTGAGTGGATGAAAGAATATGTGCTCCAATTCCTCTCAGATGCGGATGAACTAGCAACCTATGAAGACAAAGTAAACAATTAAAAAATTATAAATGAAATTATGAAACTTAAACTAAAATATGAAAATTATTAAACTTGTGATAATTTGATTGCAGGCTGCAATTCTTAAGTATTGTCCATGGAAGTACCACCAACTATGAGCATCCTTTAAGAACCTATCACGAAGAGCATCAACACCTAGAACATTTGAGTGCACAAAATCAATGAACTCATCCGTGACTACACTTTGCAAATCTGGATCAGGGAAGAGTCTCTCACAATGTTGCCTTGTACCCTTCAGCCAATTTTAAATCTCTTATATGGAGGAAGCCTTCCGGGTTGTGAAAGAAGCCGAGAACTCAGAGTATTTTGGAGTCACCAAAGGCAAGAAGGTGTAATGGAGTTGTAATTTTATTACATCTTTCTTCAACAATTGTTTGCACTTGTTTGAAGAAAGTCTCTTCAGGGTCTTGCTCTCTTGTATTTATGGTGCACTTGATTTTCTCAAGCATTGAGTCTATACCATCATATACCTCTCCAATGCATGGCTTGTCCATGTCAGTATAGCGAATCATACTCAAAATGGGCTCGGTGAAGCTAATGAGATACTCCACACGATCCCACCATGAGTCATCTAATATCATGCTCTTAATTCTTGTTGCTCTTTCAGTGTTGCTTTGCCTCCATATAGACCAATTGGTGCTAATCACCATGCTAGAAAGTGCCTGCCTAACTTTCACAAGTCGTCTCAAGACGATTGTATTAGAGGCAAAGCGGGTTTTTGCAACCTATTGCAAATTAAAAATAATAATTAAAATTTAAAAATAAACTTTAAAGAAGAATTTAAATTAGAATGCACAATCAAATTATGAAAATCAGAAAATGACAAATGTAAATATTACTTCTCTTACCTTCAATAGCTCCAATTTTGAAAATGTTCTAAAGATCCCTTGAGACAAGTGGTGGTTGGTGACGAACATCTAAATGTCCTCAGCCTCAATATACAATTGTTTGATCCATTCAATTTTATTCCCAATCTTTTGCAGCATAAGATTGAGTGAATGGACCGCACAAGGTGTCCAAAAGATATGTGAATATCTTTCCTCAACCAACAACCCTGCAGCTCTACACTTCTTTGCGTTGTCCGTTACAACTTGAACAACATTGCGGGCTCCCACTTGCTCAATGGCTGCAATAAGACTATTAGCAATAAATTGTCCATCTTTTACTTGCCCCTCACAATCCACGGCTTTCAAAAACATTGCCCCTTTAGGGGACACCGCTATGACATTGATCAAAGGCCGATTTTTTGAGTCTTTCCAACCATCTGAAACAATGGAAACACCTGTCTCAACCCATGAATCTCTTATAGGCTTCAATGCATCTTCAACCAACTCAACCTCCTTTTCCAATAAAGTGCTACGCACCTTCTCATAACCCGGGCCCTTGTACCCTTTTGGAGCTTCATTAACCACTCTCAACATTTCTTTCCAATATGGAGAACGAACAACATTAAAAGATAGTCCATTGGCATATATGCATCTTGCTACACATTGGTCGGCAAGGGCTCTACTCTCATGTTGAAATGCAACTTCCAAAGGTCCCTTTGCTCTCTTGTTTGCAAAAGGTTGTGCACTTTGAGCTTGAAGATTTGGAATGGCCATAAATGTGTGGTCTTCTACCACAATATTGGGATTGGGATTAGATGGGGGCTGCATTCCCTTTGATTTTTTATTTAACAAAGGGTGATTTCCTTTTTGGGCTTCCTGTTGATCTGCTAGTTCTTGCTCCATAATGTATTTTGCAATTGTCTCAGGTTGAATAGGGGCATCTTTCTTTCCAGGGCAAGGTGAGATGCCTTTTCCACTTATGCCACACAAATGTGCTTTCACCCTATGGTATGAACTAGAATATTGAACATCACACCCATTGCATTTCCAAACATAACCACCACCACCTGGAAGCTGTCTTATCATTTCAACATACTGCCATAGAGGAGAATTTGCACTTGTTTTGAACTTTGGGTTTGGTTTAGCTATGGAGCCGGAGGTAGAACCCATTGACATTGTGATTCCTATGGCAATTTGTTTTGCAAACAACAGATTCAAAATTTGAATGAAAACAAAATATAATAATTTTTAAAAAATTAAAACCTAGCTCTTTTGAATCTTGCACAATGTATAAATTCATAGAAGAACAGAAAAAAAAAGATGCAAAACAAAGTTTCTGTTTGTAAAACAAAAAAAAAAGAATGAAAAAATGAGAAAAAAATGAGAAAAACATACCTTTTTGCAAAAATAATCTTCAACAATCTTTGTAGCAGCCAATGAACACTTGCAAATCTGTAGGAATGGCAATGCAATCGTTGTAGAAGCTTCAACAATCAATATTCAACTCCTTTTGTCAATCCAACAAGTTAAAATAAGAACTCAGCCTCTTGGAATGAAAATGCTTGTTTGCAAAACAAATGAATGAAAATGAGGTAGTTTAGGTGTTTAATTTGTTTCAGAGGTCACTTTTAGGGTTCCCTTGAGCGTGGGTCAAAGTCAAACTGAAGGAAATATTAAAAAAATACAAAAAAAAAGACTTTTTGGTCGCCCAAACGCGTGGGTTCTCCTTGGGTTCGCCTTGGGTTCGCCTGGGTTCTGCTCGGGTTCGCCCGGGTTCTTCACCAGTGAACCAAGCCTCAAATACACGGACCCTGGTCGAACCCACAGAGGGACCGGACCAGGACCCAAACCCAGTGCGAACCCAGACCAGGACCGAGCCCAGAACCAGGCGAACCGGCTACATAGATTTTAAACAATGTCAAGTTTACATAAAGCAGCATCAAGTGGTTCGATGTCACTGCTGATAATCAAAACCTACATTTTAGTGATCTAGTTTGTTCAACAATTTTGATATTTTGTTTGTCCTTGGCTGTATATTAATTTATTTCATCTGAAGATATAGCATATGAATTACTAATACCAATTGTTTGCAATTTGCACATCATTTCCATTTCCGATTCTCTTTGGAACTCCTCAATAGACTGCAGAAAACTCAGAAAGATAAGACTGTGTTTGTGATGGTAGATTCAACAAAGTGGGCTGTATATAAGAAGACCATTACAGTTCAGGAGGCAACATAAAGTTTCTTTGAAAATGTGTTTTAACCTTGTCCTCCTGATTTCCATTATTTTGACAGAGACAGAAGATTCGTTTGTAGAATTTGGATAAGCTTGTATGGGAAGATGGACAGAGTTTTATAGGCCCACAACTTTCCCTCCACAAGCACAAGGAGAAACTCAAGTTTTAGACAGAAGATTGGTGATCTATTTAGAGAGTTTAACCAAACAATAGTCAAAAATATATAATGAAATTCTTCCTTACCTTCAACATTGTGACATAGAGCAGTTCATGGCTTCACATTCATCTCCGTTTTAAGCAATGCTTGGGTTTTTTGTCTCACACCATTTGACTTTGATTTTTAAGGCATCTGTGAAGAAGAATCAACTAAGCAAGATATTGGCTGTCCTAAGGCAATCAAATTTATGGAGATTTAGAAGGCCTATAAACAGGTAGAAGACTTGTTGCAACAAGCACAAATGCAAACATTTGCAAGATAGTGCCAAATAGTAGACCAAGCAGTTATCTGACATGATACTGTGAGCTACATCAGTAATTTGATTAGATTGTCTGTAAGGCCCATGGACTTGGGCTATGAAGTAGTCGAGTATTCATGAAGGAAAATTAGAGATGAAAATATGGTAGTCTCCCAAATGCACCCTACACTCCCCCTTTCCACTCTCTGGCTCTCCTTTCCCCCTAATATTATAGCATGTCAGTAGCAATTCAACAAGAAGAATCAATCACTGTTATATCCCAGGTTTGGATGTCTCTAAGCCCAGCAAATTAGGATTTTGGCAAGCTACTTTGTATGTGATTAATTTCAGGTCATTTTGGTTTCCCAAAGGAGGATGCTACCCATGACCCATATTTGTTCTTATTCTATGTTATTTTCTGCTAATTTGTACTGACTTATTGTTGCTGTTTGGTTAAATCATGAAGAAGGGAAGCCTATTTTATATTTTAAACACGTTACCGCAACTTTCAGGAATAACTTGCTCAATATCTGATAATATCATAGAATACCAAAGGAAGCTTCTTGTTTTTCTCTACTAAGCATTTAATGGTGCATGATTATAACTAGGTCAAATGTTATGGCTTCTTGTTTTTCAGTGGTTGGAAATTTATCTCCTATCATGGAGCAGACTTATGTGGTGTAATACACATCATAGTTGAAAAACTTGGACTTGGCAATAACTCAGCAAGCCCAAAAAATTTAAAACTCGGGACTTGGCGAAAACTTGGGGAAAACCTCGGCAATAACTCGGCAACTTTATTGAACATTTGAAAATAAATAATTTTTTAAAATATTCTTCAAGAACCCACATATATACTAAATTTGTAGAACATATTACTAAGTTACCAGATACGACAATATTTTTGGAGAAGACTAAATAAACTATATTAGATAGTATTCTATTAATATAGTTTATTCCAATATAATTAAAATATATATTAATAGAATACTATAAAAAGGATTCAATCATTTATTTGGTGGATTTCCAATTTGCACCTTTTGGAGTCGTGTTAGAGAAATAAGCAGCTATTATACAAATAAACTGCTCTTCAAATTAGGAGGAAGCTCCCTCTTTTTGCTGATTATCAGAAGTAAAGTAAGTAAACTAGTTCCTATCTTTTTTAACTCCAAATTTGAGAGCCTAAGGTTTATAAACTTTTGCATTGCGGCTGAGGTTTTCTATAGGTTTAAGTAATCCTCCAGCTGCAGCTAGGGCCCTAAATTTATAGCTTTTCAATCTCCTCAAGTGGTCAGGCGAAAAGTTTAGAAATGCTTGAGATGGTTGGCTAGCATGAATAAACTGTTCGAATGCATCCGAGAAGGCTCAATTGCTCTTTCAGTTACTGCTTTGAGAGAAATAAATTTTATGCAGAAGTAAAGAGCATCAAATGATAAGCTAGATCTTAGGGGTTCACTGGAGGGCTCATTTTACTCTTTTCGAAGGTGTGAAACAAATGAGATTATTAAGGAACAAAACATCAAACTAATGAGCTATATCTTAAGAGTTCTAGAGGCTCATAAGTGTCAGCACCCCGAGGGGGTGTAGGCTGAAATAAAGTTACAGAGCAACATCGAAATAATAGCTTGTCTCCTGGGTTCCCTGGAAGGCTTAATCTTTTAGAGTATAGATTTAGAGCAAGAATATTAGAAGATCTTGAAACTTTTGGATCAAAGGCTCATTTATCTTTGAGTTTATTTTTTGATTTGTATTTTTTCAAACTCAATCCCAATGATTTACACTTTTAGGACCAGCAAATGGTATGAAGAGGACAATCACGAGGTCTGAGTCAATAAATTATGCTGCTTGAACAAAAGATTGAACTTCATTACATGAACGAAGCCAAGCAAGCAGCTCAGTGTTTTGTTATCACAAGTATGGTTCAAGAACATATACTAAGTAACAAAGTCGAAAGCTCTCAGGCTCAACATTTTGTTACAATGAAATACGGTTAAAATACAATGAGCAAGGTTGCTCTTATTTATAGACACTCAAAGGAGTAGGGAACTCTAAAATCTCCTTGAGTTAACACTCTGTTCTTGATTTACCGTTATTCTATGTCTAAACAAGTACCCATTCAAGGATTGCTTTATACTGACTACTTCAGTTAAGCGGATTCGTCGTAGAACTACCCTTTGTACAAGGTATCTCCAAAATGGAGCATGTATAAAAGATTGGGATAATGGTTCTTGGAAAAATCAATTGTTTGCATTAAATGCTATCTTTACAGAAGGTCGGGGGACATCCTAAAGCTAGTAGTTTCCGCACCTCAACCAATTTGAAGTTATCATCCTCCTCCAACCCAGTTATTTAAAAAGCTGTCTCTGCATTTGGATAACTCATACTCTTCGACATGACGTGGTGTTGCTGCAACATCTGTTCGCCACTTGTGATATAATTCTATAACTCCCTTCCCTTTTCAGCTGCATCATCAAACTTTGCTGACATGGCTGCAACTTGAGTTAACTTGCAGTCAACAGGGTCACCGCTGAAACTACTACAGATGAGATTTTGAAACTCCGATTGCAAGGCACCGAGATTAACGTATATGCCATCCTCGTGTTGATAATGACAAGGAATTTGAGACACGAAAGTTCTTACGAACTTGATGGCACTTGCAACGTTTCCTCTATACTCAGCCATTTCTACAGACACTGCTTCGTACGTTTTTACCTTGAAGAAGAGTTGTTCTCTCCAAGTAAAAAGCGTTTCTTTGTTCTCCTATGTAGTGATTGAATCGTAGGCTATCTTCAAATCGGCAATGGTGATCTCATCCTTGGGTTTCTCTTCCACCATGCTTAGCTTTGACTGTTGAATTTCTGAGCGAAGGTCATGGGCATTGTACCTCAATTGGTACAACTCTGCAAGTATGAACCGACCCCTGGTGACAAACTCTTCTACCCAGTCTTTCAAATGTTTTCCATAAACAACCAACTGACTTAGTTGATTTTGTTCTGCAGGAAGTTCTAGCATTTGTGGGAGCAAGGCGGTGATGTTTGAAGTACCGTGAAAGATGTTAGAGATGTATTGTCATAGTTGTTGGTTTTCGGCCTTGAGGGTTGCTTTGGCTTCACCATCCTTAACCACTCTTTCCTTTATACTCATTGTTGCAACCTCGAAGAGATCTACATCATCCTGGCGTGTGCTTTTACCAAGATTGACTTTCACCAAAGTGAAATCGTCAACCTCTACTTCATCCGCATTTTTGTCCTCAAGTGGCATGACGGTCTCAATGACAATCTCGTTGTTGGCGTTCTTTTCCACACGAACTTTCTTTTTGAGCTTCTTCTCTGACATGTCTTGGTAGACATTGTTGAATTCTGCAAAGTTCAATTGGTAGGACGGCTTTCTCTTCTTCCTACCTAGGTTCTCAAGCCAAGAAGAGTCTCGACTAACCTTGCTAGAAGGATTAGTGCTAGTCCCATGTACTAATGAGTGAGATTGTGTTGAGATGTCATGTGGTGCTGAATCTAGTTCCAAGTCAATGTGAATTGGAGACTGCTGCAATGGTGACAAAATGGGAGGCTCTGCTTCCACTTTTGGCATTGTCTCAATTGTATCTGTGGCTATGTTCACATGTTGCTCTTGTTGATTTATATCAACAATTTGCATCTTCCCCTTAGAATGAATGGGCATCCTGTGATTCTTTGAACCTTCTGGAGGATTGCACGTTTTCTATCTAGGTTTTGATCTAGATGTGGAAGGTAGTGTGGTAGTAACCGGTGGCCGCTCTGTGATTGGAGTGACTACCTTCTGCGTCCTCTTGCTATCTAGGAAAAGCTGGCTGTTCCTTACAACTCTGCTTGTCCTTTCCTCAATGGATATGCTTTCCTTGGCATACTAATCAATGGACCGAAGTGGCTGCGAGTCGATTTGATCTCTGAAAAATGTGGGAAGTATGACTTCCCCATCATCATCTGATTATCCTTCCACATCTTCTAACATGAACTCAGTGATCGGTGGAAGGGTGAACCTGCTTTAGTTGTGCCTACACACTTTGAACTCGTCTTCACAACTAAACCAATAATTTTCCATGGAAGGTTTGTGTGAAGAATGGTGGCCAAGGTGAGCTGCCAAGTGACCCCAAGGATCATATGAGTGTCTTTCAATGAGAAACTTAAGATTAAGTTTCGTCATCTCATGGCTCATAGCCTTGGCATCAGCTGCTGATTTGCACCTGTATATACCATCTGAAAAGGAAAGTTGGCAAGTGTCTTGTGTTTATTGCGTAGAAAGGTGTAGACTTCATGCAACTGCTGTAGAAACTATATAAATACCACCTTATCCGATGGATAACAGGGTAACATGGCTGGATGATTTGAGTAACCATACACGCGAATGTAGGTAAACGTGGGAAACTAGATGAACGAATCTGACCAATCTGCCATGGCCAATTTTTCTTCTGGTGAAATGCGTATATGTAACTCGTGATCAAGGTCCCTCACTATGTGTATTAGGAACTAGTCATTCACTCGCTTGAAGTGTCATTCTGACTGTGAAAATTCAAGCTGCGAGAAATGTTGATGAACCTTCTGCACACCCAAAGTTCCTACAGTATTCAACCCTCTAAATTGGCCTTGAAAGGCTATTAGATATACGAGGTATGAACCCATATGGAATTTGTGGGCATTGAAGAAAATGGTCATCTGGTTGTGGAGAATGTCGTTGATCAGAGCAAGCTAGTCATAGTGCTCCTTGTTGTTGACAAGTTGAGACATGATGTAATACATCCATGGCTGGAACTTGTTTACTTTTGCTTGACCGGTGACACGATGAGTAATGTGATCATGATTGCGTACTCATCTCTGAATTCTCTATGTCCCACGTTCTTTGGCAAGCTGTTTCTTTTCTCTTTAAGCCACCTTTCTGCCATTCTTTTCTGACTGACATTTTTCCTTTGACATGTTGAACGCCCTTCCACACTCCTCCATTGATATGACCAAATTGTTTGCACAAGGTGGAATAGCAAAGCATCTCTCGATATCCTTTGGCTTGAGACTGCATATTACTCGCCCATCCACTAATTGAATCTCTCATGCAATGGGGTTGTAATGCATTATGCAAGCGATTACAAATTCGATACTTTGTGCTGAGATGGGAAATGAAGCTACCTCAAGCAACTTGAATTGCTCAATATTCTGAAGTGTGTTTTGGTCTATGCCTTCCAACTTGTCCAAACTGACTTCTAGGTGTGCTTGATGTAAATCGGTGTCAACCGTCTTTAGGAAATCATGAAGCAAGACCGATTTGGTCTTGAATTTAACTTGGGAGAACTGCATTCTGGAAATTTGGAAGAATGACTGGGCACACAACACTATTTGAACAACTTTTTCTACAGAGGCTAAAAATAGCTTTGCCGAGGGATAATTTTTATGAAATTTTCTGAGACTTGGGTTTTGTTAGGAATATCATTTTGAATGGACCCAAAACGTCAGATTTTCGAAAAAGTGATTTTTTTTGGACATGCAACAACCTCTTAGAGGCAGAAGCTGCAAAAGTTTTTTTTTCCCTAGAAAATTTTGGCACATGGGTTTTGTAGGTGCCTCTGTGCTAGGAAAACCCAGTTTGTCAATTTTTGAAAAAGGTGACTTTTTGCAGAAACCCTAAAAACTAGAAGCAATGGGTCAACTTTTCCAGAAAATTTTGGCACGTGGGTTTTGTGGCCAATCTCGTGCTCATTGAACCCATAAGGCCAGATCTATAAAAAAATGGAGTTTGCTTGAGCATGCAAGAAAACCTAAGACATGAATAGAAGAAATCATGGGAAGCTTTGAATCTTCAAGAGAAACGCGAAATGGAGAAACCCAATCTGATGAAATTTTGACAAGATCTTCTGTCTCTGAAAAGGATGCCTTAGAAAGATGGAGTCTGGAAAACTGTTCCTCTGTGCAACCTAGACCTGGAAATACGAAGAACACTGAAAATGGCCTCTATTTGATCCTTCAAATGGCGTTGTGGAGAAAAATATGTGTTTTGCTCGTCAACCTACAAAGAATAATGGAGAAATGACGCCTAGATGTTTGATAAATATCAATTTGGAGGGAAACATCAAGTTAGGGCATCTAAAATCCTGATTGAGGAGTCAATTTGCGTGATTGAAAGTTAACTGAAAGAATCTCCACCAAATTTGGGACGCCTTGAGGAGAAAAAGTCTCAAATTTTGTAACTGGGAGTTGACTTTGGATGCCACCTTGCCGGTGTTAGGATATTTTTGAAGATTTTCAACTTCTGCTTGATGGACAGCCTCCGTTTGATCCCTGAATTTTCGATGCCTAATTGACCCTGAGGCTTGGTTGACAGTTTCACTACAGAGTTGGATCAACTCTCAAGAGATGTTACTGAGAGCTGAAAGCCTTAGAAACTGGTTCTAATGGCTCAAATCCTTGGGCGGCTTTTCCTAGAAGGGTGCTTTTTCTTGCCAGTCTTCAACAATTTTTAGAGACTTTCAAATTTCTCCATTCTTGACCTTTTGTGCTTTGATCTGCAATCATCGTTGATTGATGATTCCGGTGAACATGTTGAGATATTGAATGGAAAACCAGTTCAATTCTGGAGAGGATGACTAGTATTGCAAGTTTTGAAAGTCGATTAAGAGGGCTCAAAAGTTTGGGCGCCCCTGGCCTGCAAGGGCGCTTTTGCGCTTCTAAGACACAATTTTCATCTTGTAACCCTTCATGAAATGCTCCAATTTGGTCTTCACCGCCAAATGTTTGATTGCTCTGTTGAATTTGGTGATGGTCTCATTGCAGAGATTGATCAACTCTGAGGAGATC
>VDFB02054301.1:0-14715 GCA_007258455.2 Sequoia sempervirens | reverse complement strand
TCACAGATTCTCTCCTATCTTGTGAAACTATGCACAAAAGATGTTTAAGATTTTCAAGAAAAATGGATGAAGATAGAAATTTGATAATGGGGAACCACGCCTAATGCTTCCTTCTCCTGCTACCAACACGAATCAAGACTTGAATGCAAAAAATAGGAATCAACCCAAATCAAGACATACCTGTGAAACCTCCTTCAAAATTCGGCTAGATCCTTTCTGCCCTCTCCGCACCTTATTGTTTTCTCTCACTTCCACACTCCTTTCCAAAGAACATTGAATCGAAACAAAACAAATATGCAATCTTCAGATTCGAAACGAAATTAAGTGTCTAATGCAGTTACAACAGACAATATAAATT
This sequence comes from Sequoia sempervirens, assembly GCA_007258455.2. Classification (NCBI taxonomy): domain Eukaryota; kingdom Viridiplantae; phylum Streptophyta; class Pinopsida; order Cupressales; family Cupressaceae; genus Sequoia; species Sequoia sempervirens. The sequence goes on along the minus strand of VDFB02054301.1, from coordinate 14,357 downwards.
CTCACCTGCAAATGATCCAAACTCTTTGTAACTGTATGCTCACGATAGTAGTGAAATTGCAAGAGAGATGATGCGATCCTCAAAATTCTTGATTTTTATAATTTCAAATCTCATCGTGACTCTTGAATCAGCTCGATATTAGAAAACAAAGTCCACCATGAATTAATAAAACTTCTGCCACAAACGCTACACTGAGCAATCAATAAATTCTGACGAATTAATAAAACTTCTCCGCAAAAGCGTTACACAGAGGAGTGGAATCGTTGGCGGCCGTTACATCTTCATTTACACCGCTAGTAATTCTGAAGCTATCTTCGTTTACACAACTAATAAGGTTTGAGCCATTTATAATAAAATATTTATTAAGCCGCCACCACTTTATTCGTCATGCCTGAAGCCATCTTCATTTAGACCATTTCCTGCCAGCTGTTAATATGAAAGCAAAATACCAACCATTTCCTTTTCCTAAGACCGTTACTTGTGTTGGCCTCCTATAGAGGCCGTGTTGAAACTGTAGGGTTACACCTCTCGGCGTAATTATACTATTTTAATGTTCTTTACTTTCGAATTGTCATTTTTTAATTAAATTATATTTTTATTAAAAAATAATCATAAGAGTAATATAAAAGTTAAAATTTTCTATTGTGATATTAATGGAATGGTTCTTTGGTCATCATCATACAAATAAGCAAACTTTTTAAAAGTAATTTTATTTATTTAAAATTTTATGTCATTGCATCTTATAAATAACCACTTGTCAAATTGATCTTGGTTCAATCTTTATTTATTTAGTACATCATTTTATAAAATTGGCATATGTTTATGCCATTATTTTCTCAAGCATGATTGGTCATGTAAATGATTATTAGAAACATAAGTTATGACCATTATATTTTTTCATGATTACTCATAATATTGTTAATGAATATAAATTCATGTACTATGTTTCAAATAATTTATATAATCCAAATAATATTCACTCGCACAGTTCTTTAAATTCAAATTGAAAATATACATTTAATGATCATCAAACTATGTTTTATGATGTGTGGAGTTTTAAGTTATATATATTAATCAATTTTATAGAGCCTATTATTACATTAAATTAGAATAATTTTAATATAAACTATATAAATATATATATTAAATATAACATATAAACCTATGATTAATCCATGAAACTAATACCTATCATCATCATCCCAACTTATATTTGAAATTGATGTATAAATCATGCATCATAATTCTTTATAGTTCAATCAAGTCAAATCATCTCTATTATCATAATATTAAATACATGTATTAATCCATATGAATAAGAAGAATAGAAAAATAAATGTCATTTATATCAATCAATTAATGCTTCTTGATAATTTTTAATTAGATTGTAATTAAATTTTAAATAATGCCTTAGGTTGTTCATAAACATAACCTACTTTCCCTATTAATGAAGGTCAATTATGTTAGGATTAGGTGTTGTACACCTTGCATAATGTTTGTAATGTTTTATTTATTTTTATTATGTGTGTGGTGCACCTAGGGGTTTTCTAGGTGGACGTGCATCACAAGGAGTTATAATGTTGGGGCCACTTTGTTGTATGTAACATTGGGACATAATTGTAAAATGTAATTATTTAATATTGGGGAATAATAAAAAATAATAAAAGTACCCAATATTAAATGTGGGGTCACATGTTGTATGGTTTTGGGCACATGGTTTATGTAATACCACTTGGTGGTTTTGTGGGAGCTTGTTTCTATAAAAGGAACCACAAGGGTAGTTGTTTAGGGTTGGATAAAGTGTTGGATCAAAAGTTGGTCAAGGTTGAGCTTGTGCATGGGTGAGGGTTTGAAGCATGGCATGGGATGTGTGGATTCATGCTTGGTCACATGGAATGCATGGATAGCTTGTGCTTCAGAAGTGTTCATGGAGTCTCTACAGATGTATTGTGATGGGTTTTCATTGCTGAATAATACATGGAGTGTGGATGCTTTTGGAGGCTGGGTTTTTCTCTCTTGAGGGTTTTCCCAGGGTATATCTTGTGTCATCTTTGATGGGTATGTTGTCTATTCTCTTGCATGTTGATGTTGAGTATTTTACTTGCATGTTTCAGATTTGGGTTATGTGGAAATTGTCATTCTACAGCTGCATAGTTTCCTTACAAATTATGTTCGGATGAAGATGCCATTTACCTTGAAATCCTATGCACATTTCTGTGTCTTCAACACTTTGAAGGTGTACTAGGGTTCCTATGGTGTAATTGAAGAAATAATTTATAATAAATTTATGTTCACTTAGATTTTGAACATTTGTTGGCATATGCATTCATGAAAGAGGTGGAGCCCAATGATGGCAGTTAGAATTGACTTTGAGGTTATTTATGGCATATATAGACACCCAAATTCACCTCTAATTTCCATCTTACTAATTTTCTACAATATTATTTAAATAATCAATTATTTAATCAATTATCCCCATAACTAACCATTCTACTACCTTCTCATAATTAGTTAATTAATTAATTAATTAATCCTATTCCTAACTCCTAAGGTTAATTAATTTAAACAACTTAATTAAATAATGTTAGCTTTGAATTCTTCTAACTTAATAAATTAATGTATCCATGATTAGCTAATTAATTAAGACCAATTAATCCCTCTTAGAATTTCTTCTAATTTAAGACTATACTTCTCCATCCTTGTTCTTTTAATCCTATCCATTTAATCCATGTATATGGATTAAAGTCTAAGTCACCTATCATCTAACATATGTAATTACTTCCCCTCATGCTCCCACATGTGCGAGCATGCTAGATTATCCCACTCCTTGCTTACACATGTGTGAGAATGCTATCTTGAAGGTATGCTATCTCTCCACCTCAACCCACTCCATGCTCCCACATTTGTAAGAATGTCACTCCCTACACACACATGTGTGAGCATGATAACTTGGAGGAATGCTAATACTCTACATCATCCCTTGAATTTAGTTGATTTCCACCTCTTTTCTCACACATGTGTGACCATATCTCACACATATACCACCTTGCTCACATATGTGTGAGCATTCTTGGTATTCCACTTTGCATTCAACTTTCCCTGTTCTCATTTAATCTTACATCTTGACCAAATCCCATCCTTTGATCTTAGATCTTCCTTTCCCTTGTGACACATGTAAGAATGATATGACTTAAATCCATGTTTCTTTGATCCTAATCATCCATTTTCCTCTTCAAAAATCTATTAAATGGAGGCTTGCCACCCCATTTCATCATCCATGTTTATGTCAAGTTTATGATATTATTATTTTGATCAATCCAATCACTTTAACCTCATGCTATCCATTTGAGTGACAATGTGTGAATAGAATTCACATTTGTGGAAATGGTATACAAAAAGGGGGTTAAAAGTGGCCACTCTTTTTCTTCTTCTGAAATTGGATAAATCTAAAATTGAATGAGTAATTTGAGATTCATGCACTCAAAATTTGAAGAAATAAAAAAATAAGAATTCTAGTACAATCTAAATCTAGTTTATAAACTACTAAAGTTTTAAAAAAATAGTTAAGATTAAGAGGATGAAATGTTGTACACACACAAAAGTGTTCTTTTTTTGTAGTAAAATATAACATAGTGTCTAGTGTGTGCCCCTGTGTTTTTTATTGCATTTAGTATTTTTAAAATATCATTGGTAGAAATATAGTTAAGAGTGAGCACTAAAAACTTTGTATATTTTTTATGATTTTTCAAACTGGATGCATCCTAAAAATCACATCACTAAGCATGCACATCACATAAATTACACTAACATAATTGAAAATGTATTTTTTCAATGTGTAAAGAATGAAGTGTAGAACAATCCGATATATTTTTTTTATTTTTTTGACAAGTAGCTTAAAAGTTATAAAGAAAAATGAAAGCATGTATTTGAGAAATATAGAGACATTAGTAAGAAAATCAAAAGTAAATATGTTAGTGTATTTCAAATATAAAAAAAAATATGGTTATAAAGCTTAGAAGATGTGTGTCATTATTGTGGTAATTTTCTTAAAAATCATTGTACAATGTGTAAACTTGATGACGTGCAACTTGAGAAATAAGAATGCCGGTCAAAAACATGTGAAATAGAGGAAAATAAATAGTCCAAACCTATAGGCTTGTTATCCAAACATATTCCAAAGAAAAAAGGGTAAGAAATTTTTGACTTAAAAACAGACTCGTATTCTATGAAAGACAAAAAACACTCGCATTTTATGCTCCACAAAAATTTGGATGTGTTTTGAATGAGCATGTTATGTGGAACACAAAACACATGCACATTTTTTGCTCCACTAAAAATGAGCAAATTAAAAGGAACACAAAACTCGCTCACATTTTGTGTTCCACAAAATGCAAGCATATTCTATGAAACATGAAATACACTTGCTTTTGTATACTCTCTCCCTCTCTTTCTCTCCTATCTATCTCTCCCTCTACCTTTTTATATCTCTCTCACTATGTCTTTATGTCTCTCTCCCTCTCTTCCTCAATCTCTTTATCCTCCCTCTCCTTATCTCCGACGGATGCCGGATTCTTCGAGGGATCGTCGCTTTTCGACCGATCGCCTTTTGAGGATCTCTATTGGAGGAACTTCATGACCCAAAGTTCACATTCTAACATTGTTATTTGCACAAGATACCAAAATATAAAAATGTCTTACTCTCATGCTGCAACAACCTCAATTAGGTTTGGTCCTACTTTGATTAGTTTTCATTTTGATCAAATGACAATAACTATACCTTCTCTTTCCACAATTCATGTTCAACTCAACTTTAGATCCTAATACTAGTTTCCATGATACAAACTCCAAATTTGACCATGAGGTCACACTACATGTTAAGATCACTCCCAAATGTGTGATATTGATTAGCACATTGGTAATTATTAGAAATTTTGACAAGGTGAGAACATATCTAGTGTCATTGTTCCACCAAACTCTTAATCATTCCAAAGGTCTTGAGTTTATTTAAGGGTTTTTGCATATACTTCACAATGATTTCCTAGCCTTAATTTCTTGCCTCAAAGGAGCAATGACTCCTAATCTAATGTGACTGGTAAAAAAATGTCCATGTATAGGTTAAATTTATACTCTCCACATGTTCAATACATAAATAGTCACTAGCGAGCTACACAATCTACATTGATGCAAGCTTCATCTTCTAGATTTTCCTTTCCTTCATATGCCATGAAATATGAATTTCTTGGTAGGAACCTTGGAACCTCGATCCCCTTTGGTTCACATATCTTCAAGCTCACAAGCTTTAACTTCTTCCAATGTAGGTATATCTACTAGTATCCCACCCCCTTTGCATAAAAAAGAGCCTATAATGAATCGATTTATGCAAAATGTAGGACACTTTCAACATTAGCTCACCTTGCTATCCACCTCTTCTACTTAACCTCTCATCCCACCATACTATCATTGTAGCCCTCTATTCTTTTAAATCCTTGCTATCCTACTTCCTAATAGCTTTGAGGTGCCTTACTATGAAAAGTATAAAGACAAGGGTGACCCGCAAACATATGCTCATATTTACAACCTTGTGTAGTGACTATTTTTCATAACTAGTTTCTATCAAAACTCTTCTCATAATCATTGAAATCCATCGCACTAGATTGATTTTTCTTACTTCTCGACCATTCAATAAATTCTTTAGATCAATTATTAAATTAGTTCTTAATACACTTTCAAAATAATATAGGTTTCCAAGTCACCTTTAAACTAACCTAGTGTTTTGCAAGCATGGTTTATGAATAAATAATTAATTTTATATTTAGATACCAATACTTGTCCTCTCACATTCCATACCACTCCCTAGTTTATATATGAAAAATATTTTCAAAGGAAACCTTTAGCCTATAGTCAAGGATAAAATTTTACTAACGAGATATTCTTCTTTTGCATGACAATGCACAAACCTTTGCAACTATCAACAAAGTGTCAACTTGTTAAAGGCACCCACTTCGTAGGATCCTACTACATCTTACATGGATTTTTCTTCATATAATAACTATAAAAAGAAGAAAAAAATCTTTAAAATAATTCCCCTCCTATTGTGAATAACACTCCTACCATAACACCTACTATTGTACTAGCTATTTTTTTATTTAAAACTCAAAGAAACTGATAATTCACAAAATTTTCTAACTCTATCTATTCAATATTGTACAACAACTCCTAAACAAAAAATTATTGTAGCTTTTTCCCATTCAATCACTAGAGAATGATCAACCCCTTCCACCTTCATATGATCTAAAGGCCTTTTTCTTAGTACTATAGAGTCTCTATCCATGATACTAAATGATGCTTGCATCTTAAGAACATAGTGTCGTTGAATTCACCCTGATATTGAGAGGGGGGGTGAATCAGTATCTATAAAAACATAAACCCTTTAGCAACATGTAGATTTAAAATTTTAACAAAATCAACAAATTATAAATAGATTAGAATCACTCAATCAAATCAATAGTAATGAAAGATAAGACAATGAATAAACATGCACAAGATAACACCATATTTACATGGAAAAACAAAGAAGGGAAAAAGCATAGTGAGAAATCTCACAATATAGGAAGCCGACTGCTTACAAAATTATAATTTATTTTAAGGCTCGCTGCCTAAGGAAGCACACTGCTCCCTAATGGACTTGCAAGCTAAGACACACAACCTTAGGGAAAGATACAAAGGACTTGCAATACTGAGGCACACAACCCCAGGGCAAGATACACATTACATGGACTTGCTAAAGAGACTCACTATGTGATAAAAAGATACATGAAGATCTAGAAATTACAATATTTGTTGAAACAATACACTTTGTTGATTGAGGCGTTAAAGTTCATTTGATCTTTCTTTTCCACAACTCACTACATCATTCCATATTTGCACACCACCACACACTTTTCCAACTTTCAATTGATTTTTACTTCCATTGATATCCTCCACAAGATCTCAAAACAACTATAAGGTTGGCTAGAAGATAAACAATAACCTCAACAAGTTAGCCACAAATACATAATGTGGTGCAATCCAAGATATAGAGAGGACCAAATATAACTTATTACAACTTCCAATGTGATCCCAAACAACATACATGCTATCACACATTAACCCAAGTCAACAACAAGGAAATGTGAAGATGAAACATGTAGCGCATTACTATTCAACCCAAAAACACACTTTCAACTAAATTTAGTCAATGTGTTTCTCAACTAAATTTACCTAAATACATCTTAACAAAATTGCAAATGCTAGCACACACCCCCAAGCACATAGGGAAAGCAAGAGAACAAGCCCTATTGGTAAGACATTGACAAATTACCCAAAAATCAAAATCAAACACAATGCAACACCAAAGAGATCAACCAATGATGTGCAGATCACAAGATATATTCCATGAACATCCAACAACACTTCCATATACTTATTTCACACTATCATGCCAAAAATATCCATAAAAAATCAAACAAAAATAAAACACTTCATCCCAGAATCACATAATACACAACCATGAGATAGAACATTAACATACCAACTTGTGGTAAATGCCATCACATAAATGTTGAACTGAGATATTGCACAAATATTGATCTAGCATGTCCACCAAGCCATAGGAGTAGAAACATCAATGCGAAGAAATGCAAAGCATTTTTCGGACCAATTCTAACAAGCAACAAAATTGCCAATCCAATGTAATTACCAGAAAGCTCCTCAATAACATTGGTGGCTAGATAAGATAGGAGTGCAACATCCACAAAACATAAACATTGAATCCCAAACTACAACACCACATCTTCAAAGGTGGACAAATACAAAGCATTCTCCCAAATAGTCTTCAAAGAAACTTCCTGTAGTAGAAAATTTCACCAACATGAGGAGACCAAAACTTCCTTGTGGCAACACATACTTCCTCAGGAACAACAAGAGATAGAATATAACATACTAGAGACCATCAACAACATCTCTCCAAATTTAGAATTACTTCTAATCCTCATTTTAATTCTCTTAATCCTCAGCTCGATGCTTCTAATCCTCATCTTAATGCATCATCATGATATCATATCTTCTGACAACAACCATACACAATATACCTCTACTTATCATCAAATAGGGTGTGAAATCCAACCATGAACATCAAAAAAATAAAATGCATGAAATCCAACTATGAACATATCATTGTAGAGTATCAACAACATACAACTGTAAGAACCAATGATAACTCAAACTACAAGAATTAATGGCAACCCAAATTGAGTGTTGACATCAATGGAAAGCAATGCCAAATAATAATCTCACAAACATATGAAAAAATATCCCCAAGTGTTGACATCAATGACAACCAGTGCCAAGAATCTTTGGGCCCTTTGGCATTGATGACAACACACACCTACAAATTCTCCCTCTTTGACATCAAGGACAAAGGGCCAATGATCTTCATTAAAACATCAACACATTCTCCCCCTTTGACCAACCGTACTTCTTCTTCAACTAACTATACATGCCCCCTATCAACAATAATCCAACCAACTACCTACTCACCCTAAGAGGTAGCATACACCAATCAAGGAGAAAATGGATATGACATGAATTTATCCCCTAAGATAAAGTTAAACAATTTATTAAAAAATATCAAATATTAAATCTTATATCTAAAATAAATTTAATGACCAAATACAAATTATTAAATCTTAAAAAATTCACCCATTATATTAATCTGTTAATGACATACAGTGAAGAGGTTTACATGATGTGGCTTAATGAGTACCGAATCTCAACCAAAATAGAGGGAACATCAACTTGACAGTAAAATGAACTTGATGGGAAAAGAAGGGAAAACGACAATGACTACTCAGTAGAAGGTAAACAACGACACAAAGAAGGAAATTATTGCATATGTTTATTCCTTCCTAGTGCATATAGTTTTACTTAGTGTTCAACATGTGTCATGATTGAGACATAGATGTTAAAGGAAATAAAATGATTTTCTAAGCTTCAAATGCCTGACGGTGCTAAGAAATCATGCACATATGCCAACGGAAACAAGTGGAAGATATATTAAATGTTGTGAATGCCAAGGATTTCATGAATTGAAAGCACACCCCAAATAAGACTTAAACATGAAAAGCATACTGGTAAAATGGATCAACGACTGGGAAGCATTTAACTACATTGCTAGCCCTATCGTTGATTTTGAACCATTCACAGGAAAAGTGAGTTTGTAAAACTCAAATAAGGATACACCTTCGACGTAATTACGATATTCACACACACATTCACTGTTAAAAGAACCATAATCTGACAGCTATGAAATATTCTTATAATACTACATAGTCATTGATACGATGACTTAGTGCAAGCTATAATTTTCATGCTATAATCCTTTTCAACAACGCTATTTAATCCTTTTCACAATAATCCTTTTCAATCTAGTTCAATGATCACAAAATTTCAAGGACCGATTGTAGTAAAGATTAAGAGATTGTTGTTAAAACGGAATTGTAAACTAGAATTCACAAAGGTCCTACAAATTTTTTTTTCATCAAACAAACTTTTCAGCAAACAAAAATACATTTCCAGGATACGTAAACATGTCAGGTTCACCAAATGTAATTAGGAATTTCTTTTCAGGTTATTGTGAATAGTGTAATAAATCAAACCCCAATCAACAATAGAGCACAATGAAAACAAGAAGCATAAAAATAGTGAAACAACATCACCTAGTCTTCAAGCTTCCATTGGTTGACCTCCATTGGCCTTCTCCATCTTGCTCAAATTGGTATAATTTACCTCATATTTGAAGTGCAACTATCACCTATGTTCAATAAAAGAAAAATATTGAAGATTTGTGAGTGCTCAAGTATTCAAGTCCTCAAGCATGTGTGTGTTTAAGATGGCTAGAGAGAGGGCCTCTTAAAGAGTTCCAAATTGAGAATGGGTGGTCAGGATTCAAATTTGGCGTAGCCCTAAAACCAACAGCTAGGATTCAATGTGATGAGGAGCATTAGGTTTAGGGAAATATTAGGTCAAAGTTAGGGTAAGCCTTGAAATGAAGGGTTGATATTTAATTGGAGATAATCAAATCAATGGTGGAGAAAAAGAGGTAGTTGGAATAATAGAAATTATTCAATTGATGGAGAAAGGTTGACTTATGAATTAAATAATGGTTCAATTCATAAATGGGAATGAGACAAAAGGAAATAAATTTTAATTATTTATTTGGTGGTATGGAAAGTGGGTTAAATAAACAAGTTTATTTGATTGAAGGATAAATGAGAATGTTATTAAATAATTGGAGGGAATAAGGATTAATTAGTGACATATTTAAATAAATAAATGTAATTTATTTATTTAAATAATCATGGAGGAATAATTATGACATTATGTGTCTACATCTTCTAGTTTCTTATTGTTTTAAGATCCCAATTTATTCTATTTGAATGTTATTTGATCATTGAAATTGCCACGACATGTAACATGTCCCATGTTGTACTCCAAAGAATTTCCAATGTTTCAACCATAAGTGAAATAATTCACGATGTCATCGCATAGCAATAATTTTTTTCTCTTAAGACATCGTGCACATTTGAAAACAACACTATTCCAAACTTTTATTGCATTAAATTGCGATATAGTATTAATACATCATTCTCATTTTATTTAATAAAATGTTAAAATCTTTCCAAAGAAATGATTTCATTAACCAAATACAAAATACATTTTCTATCTTTCACAAAAATAGATACAAGATACATACCTAGCTCATCTAAGCTCAATTGGTACTAGAAATATAAATGATCTAGGAAACCCCCTTTCAAATCTTTACTTGCTGACTGGGAGGAGAAGCATTACTCAAGTTATTTTTCACCATCCATGGATTAACTGTGGTCCCCCACACATCTACCACATATGGTAAGATGGACCTACCCTTTGACGAAGATATTTGGTGGAGAAACCACAAAATATTAGCCTAATCTGAGTTGGTTTTGTGATAGGTCGAATGTGAGCGTTAGAAAATGAGCAGCAAGTAAAAGAGTGCAAATAAACACCAAAACAACCTACACCTCAAGATTAGCCTAGGTTGGAAACAACACAAGATGAAAGCAACAAAATGGAACTCTATACCTTGCGTCGAATCGATCCTTTGGTTGGCCCTTCGATCTTTGATGTGTATGCTCCTTGGATGACACAAGATGCAAGCTAAATGATGTTGTGAGGATGGGTGCAAGTGGATGAAAACATGAAAATGGCTAAGTGTAGGTTGAGAAACAAAATTGCAAGAGTTTGGCTAGCAAAATGATCTTCCCCTTAAAATGAGAGAAAAGAGGGGGTATTTATAGGAATTTTGAGAATTCTTAGAAGAGATGGATGGTCAAGATTGAGCCACCAAATATCAAGATGTAGGGCTAAGATGAGTTGAGAATTCACAAGCCCTCACATCTTGACATGTGGCATGTGATATTGCCCTAAAAGGTGAAGTGGACATGAGGTGGAAGGATGGTACATGACATGGAGGGGGGTACAAAGTACCTTGGGATTGGACAAGATCTCCTCATAAAGGAGGTCCTTGTCCCCATGTGGGTGAGAGGATATGTGAAGAATTAAAAATTCCTCAAATATTCTCATGGGGAGATGGGAAAGAATTTAAAATTCCAAAGGGTGCATTGGGGAATTAAAAGTGAATTAAAAATTGACATGGGGAAGGGAGATGCCTTGTCAAACAAGAAAAACATTTAATAGGGTTGACTCAATTAAGTGATTAGGATTGTGCAAGTACTTGATTAGACTGATTAATGAGGATTAGAAGAGAGTTAGATTTCACATGTGACTTGATGTGACAAGTCAAAGATAAGATAAAAATGATGGAGGATGTGACATGAAGGGAATTAAGCAAATGGAATATTTATTTAATTCAATTAATGGAAGGAGGATTAAAGAGATAAGGTATTATTGATTAAATACCTTAGGGGTTTGGCATAATTAAAACTATTAATTAAATAATAGCAGTATTACTTAATTAATGAAAATAAGATGAAAGGGGATGAATTTGGATAAATTAAGTGTCCAAATTTAGACATCTACATTTTGCCCCTCTTTGAGATGGTGTTACGAAGTAGCATCATTTCAAAGAATATTAAAACATAGAACCTAGAAGAAGATGGTTAGATTGGGAAAGATGCCCCAGTCATTCCTTTGAATGATTAAGAAGGGAAAAAGATGATGAAAATTAGGGATGAAGGATACCCCCTCGAGAGGACATGTGGGTTGAAGAGAACACGGGTGGGCTCTCGAAATGGATGAGGTGATGCAAGGGGAGATGAAGAAGATGCAAAGTGATGGGAGATTGGATGAGAGATAAAAAAAAATCTAAATACAATTTACCATCGTCAAAGCACTGATTTTTGCTATAGCATAAGACACAAGATGCCAAGGTATGAAGAACCAAGGCGGGTTAGTGTCTAATGCATAAAACAAACATAGCAAACAAGAATGCTATCCCAACACCCCAAAGTCACGATGACCTTGGTCGGGCCAGGTATTGGGATAACCACAAGCACACAAGGATGCCCTAGCATAACACAAGACCTCAGGGATCTTGGTGGGTACTACGTGGGACAACCGAGAAGACAGAAAAGATCAAGATACACCCCTATGTTGACTAGTCAAAGCACACCATGATATGATGGATCAAGGCGACCACGACAAGTGATGATGATAAACAAAAACCAAAAGCATAAAAAGGTCGCAATCAATTTCAAATGTCCTTTGCCATAGGATCAATCAAGGGGATGGATGTGATTGATGAGGTCGTTTAGGAAGGATGCATCCTGTTGAGACCGACGATGGATACTAAATTAAAAGATTGATATGACGCAGGATATTCAGAACTGATTGGATATGATGATACAGGGGGATCTTGTTTGTTAAGAACCAGCTAGATGAGGGCATAGCTTGACGACACGACACACGAGACATGACACAAGATAGGAGACTAACACACCCTCGCAACCTAGAGGCTTGGGAGCCGATCAAAGATTAGCCTTGCCTACGTGGAAGCGCAAAGCCCTCGCAGTTCGATAAAAGGCTAGCGACAGACCATGATGGAGATTGCAATGGATGACCAAGATAGGATGGAGAATAGGAGAAAAGTAAACAATATAGATCGATGATGGATGGAACCCCAGGGGCGAATCAAATGATCGACCTTGCCTACGTGAAAGCGCAGGGGCAACGTAGTGAGACAGAAGGCGAAAGAAAAGTGATGGATGAAAGATGATGAGATAACCCTAGATAAGGGGATAAAATGATTGGACCAACATGATGGGACAAGATAGACCTATTGGATTGGATTGGAGGATAGTGACTATATAAAGCTCAGGGATGGGATAGTTATCTAGATCATCAAAAGATGAATTGGGAGGATGATATGATAGATAGATGAATGATGAGAAAGGATAGGAGATGGAGAAGATGGAAGATTACTCAGAATGATTAAATTATTGATCAATATTATTGAATGAGAGTTTGAGATGATAGAAGGAGGTTTAATGAATGTTTGAGATGATAGGAGGTTTGATGAAGTTTTAAGATGATAGATGAAGGTTTGAAATAGATGAATGGTTACATGGAATGGGTGAACGGATTTATTAGAATGGATGAATAGAAAAAAGTTGAAGAAGATGGAGGGAGGGATCTGAATACTTTGTTCGATATCCAAAAATCTTGACTGTAGATGGAGTAAAGCCCAGATTAGGGGTTTGGTTAAGCTCAGATTGGGATAAGATTAAAGCTCAGATGAGGATTGGATTGAAGACTAGAATGATTGGAGAATGTGAAGGGATTGATTCTCCACCAAGTTTTGGAATTTAAGAGACGTAAGGTGTTGACAATCAAATTTTTCCAAATTTGGCAATTTTCAAAATTGTCAAATTTTGCCGTTTTAGGAAACCTCATGGATATACTTTTGGGAGGCCAAATTTTTTTTAAGAAATACCCAATATTGAGATATGATGAATTGCCAACTAACATCCCAAATTCAAGATATGCATTTCGAATTATGAGTAAATTTTTTTTGTCAAAATGCTGGAAAAAAACACCTAATTGAGATTTTGAGGGTCAAGATGAAAGTTTGAGGCCCCGAAAATGTGCCAAAACGGGTTCCAACGGCTTTCAAAGAATATTAAAAAAAGTGTAAATTCTAAAGTATGCACTTTTATCCCTTCAATTATAAAGAATATTATAGTTTGACTTGCAAAACTTGTGTGATTTGTAAAATTGAATACTTTAATAATGTACACATTTTAATTTATTTTAATAATTTA
>VDFB02054300.1:0-24244 GCA_007258455.2 Sequoia sempervirens | reverse complement strand
GAATGAGCTACAGTATCATGTAGCCTACACCAATTTGTCATGAAGTTGAGATCCGACACATTTGTAGTATGTGGATTTTCTTCACCTTCCTGATAATTGTGAGAAACTCCCTCATTATTAGGTCTAGTATTCCATGACCTATTGTTGTTAGACCTTTGATTGTATCCTCTATTCTAATTTTGATAGTTTTGGTTAGAGGAGTTTTGGTTCTAGAAGTTCCTATTGGTGTTTTGATTTTGGTTGGAATTGTAATTCTGATTAGCATTTTGGTTAAAATAACCACCTTGATTTGGGTATCCTCCCTGATTCTAAAACCCTTGATTTTGGTTCTGAGGAGGATTCTATCTCAGTTGAGCCATGTCATTAGACATCTGGTATTTTTGAGAGTCTCCATCTCATTAGTCAATTGTAGAGTCTTTTCACTTTCTGCAGTCTTCACTACAGAGGGTTGATTAATAGGATTGGATCCTCCAACTTGACTTTGATAATTTTGAGTTTGCTAGGAGGAATCCTGAGCACCATTGGTGAAGAATGGTAAGGGAGGTTGAGCCTACAACTCAGACGTGGGTCCGTATTGGGAATAAGACATCCCCAAGACCGTGTTGAATAGCAGAGTTGGGTTAGGAATGGGATATCCTAAAGGAGGAAGAACTCCCCCTAGACTCCCTGATTGTAAACTTATTTGTTGTTGCAACTAGATGGCTAGATGATAAACTTTGGACAAAGAATCAATTTCATAAGGATTATATTTCCGTTGCAAAAATAAGCCAATCAGAGGATCTGCGGCCCTAAAATATGCCATGATGGCAATATTCTCAGTAACTAAATAAGGGTCCTGTAGTCTTTGATACATTCTTTGAAACCTAATGTTGAACAAAGGCAGAGGTTCATGATGCTCTTTCCTTATTGTGGAAAATTGGTGATATAGAATAGCAGGGTCTACATAAACCCCAAACTGATTGATAAAGGAATTTTCCAAGTTTTTCTAACTTAGAATAGACCCTTGGGGTAAGTTTAGAGACCAATTGTATGCCATGTCGCCCAAAGAATAGGGGAACAACCTGCACACAACATCATGATGGGCGACCTGAGCACGAGTATAGGAATCCTTAAATTCCTGTATGTGCTCCTCGACACTCCTTGATTCTCCATGCATGTAATTAGGAAAGAACCTCTCTGGATTCTTTGGAAAATCATGGATACCCCCACGGATAGTCCCTAATGGTGAGGGGTTATTCACAAAGAAATTCATAGGTCATGGTGGTGAGACTGATTGAATGGGTGGTGGAATTGGTGGAATTGGTGGAAATGGTGGAAAGCCGGGTGGAGTAAGGGGTGGTGATAGTGGTGGGATCAGGACTCTACGAGCCTGGGGTCTGTAACTGACAAGGGTTTGGAGTTCACTCAATGGTTTAGGATCCTGGGAAGATCTAAGAACCCTCTTGTATCTATCTGGTGAAAATGACCCAATTCGAGCCAGTTTGTTCCTCAAGCCCTCCTTCTAGTGACAGATCTATTGAGCGTCAAAACAACACAACAACATTAATCATAATATTATTATCCTATTTCTCTTGAAAAAGAAAGATAACTTATAACCATCTAACTCCCAAGGTGCCAGTAGTTGGTTCTCAACTGTGTTGATATCACTCAGAGGTCAATGTAACTGTAATTTGTAAGGGGCCTTTGCATGTAACAAGGAACACAACTGCATGAAGTCAACTATTATATGTTTTGGGGGGGTTTAAATAAAGATGAAAAGATAGATCAGAGATTTAAAATCAAAAGAGCATGAATGAAAGTTCTTAATATCCAGACATATATACCAACAATGAGTGTTTATTCACCTAACCACAACCACAACAAGATGCAATCCACATAATATACTATGCTACTACATACATCCATAGTGCTAATTCAATACCATACCATTCACTAAAATTTACTTCATAAATTTTTTGAAACAAACCATTCACTCATTATCAAAACACAGATCAAATAGATATAATGGGTACCATTCACGCAAATAACTCAAATGATGTGTAACTTTAAATCGGGTTCCTTCATCGACTTTCACGGAAATAAGAAACAATTAGTAATGTCAAAAAATCACCATAGATATGGATTACTATATAAATGAAATATCATCAAAATGAGTCCCACTTTGATAACATAAACTTGCACAAAGTTGTAAAGAAATTGTATCTAAATTCACTTGAAATTTTAGAGTATCTGCTTAACAATATGAAAACCTAAGACTATTCCTATCTACTATCATCAAGTGGCTAAACTTTCTTCAATTAGCCGACCTTTACAAAATGGAACCAAATAATACATATAGGTAAATTATGCACGAATTCCTCCTAATTTGGAATCCAAATCCACAAATTAAGGAACAAGAAACCACACCGATGGAAACTAAAGCCACCGAATCCCCTGTTAGAGGCTGTGAGAAAATAAGAAATGTAAATTCCCCTATCACCCAGCATAAAGCGCAGGTGTCCCAAGTGGGAAGAAACCAGAGCGAGTCCACATCAAAACCCTACATCGAGGGAGAAAAGCGGAGAAAGAAGTCTGCAAAGCGGAAGGATCCAACCCATTTATCCTTTCGCATGCCCGCGATATATCGCATCATAATTGGAGGTTCACTCTGTTGAGCATTAATACGAATCAAGCCCACCAATCATCTCACTTAATTCTAAAACCCAATCCCATATGTACCTCTTCAATTCTGATTCACATTTCCCCTCTAGCAACCTTTCTCACTTTTCTATTTAATGTCCAAGGAACTCTTGTCCAACAACAAATAGGTCCTCCTATCATTCCCTTTCTACATCACTCCCATTCAAATCTTCTCTCTGCATTTCCTCTCCCTTTATTCTAAGCCCACCTAACGAATACCTATCATCTTTGACTAAGGTGTCTAAACTAATTAAAATAGCCACAATTGCCTCTAATTCTTCCACCTGTTGATTCAAATCTTTAGTCACCTCTTGAATCTCACTTTTATGCTCTCAAATAGACTTGGATTTATATCCAATCATCCTTGCAGTCTTCTCAATGAAATCCACATTATCCTCCTCAAGGATTGATTGTTCAAGTAGAGTCAGCTGGGGCACTTGGCTAATATCCTTAAGCTTTTTAGCATGTTCCTTATATTCCTCATCTTGCTTATCTAGATCCTTGGTGTGTTGGTCCAAATCCCCTACCAACTCAAGTGATGTCTTATGAATCTTAAAATTATCAACGAGCACATCATCAACCTCCTGATTGAGCTTGTCAAACCATCTTTCCATCATCCCCACCTTGCTCCTCATATGCACCAAATCATCTACTTCTTTGTTTGTTAATAAAATTGGAGATTCAGGAGCAGGAGCTTGTTGAGAAATGGGAGTGGAGACATCCTTAAGAAACCTATGCAATTGATCTAATTGAGCCTTTAGATCATCCTTTTTTTCTTATCCTTGATCATCTAGGACTTGGTAGAGGAAGCCAAAATATCAATTAAGTTCATTTGTTGATTCCTTGTAGGCCTTCCCAAATTAATTGTACCCAATTGATAATGAATCATTTGCATATCCTCCCAGTTCTTACCCACCATCGATATTGCACATTTAACAATAATCTCCCCTGTATCAGTAAGCTTGGTGGAGTGAAGAACCCTTTCATTTTTTTAAGGTCTCTCCCTCTTAATTTCTTTCATCATCTCCTCCCAATTGAGAGGTTGTGGTTGAACTATTTTCTTCCTTTCTAAGTCAAGCTTCAACCAAGTGGGAGCTATGGGAGTAGTAACTACTTGTTTTGAAGAAGAGGCAACACTAGCAGAGGATAGAGGTTGTAATATTGTATTTCCAGGCTGAGAGTCAACCTCCTGCACATTTTGTTGCTCACTCTGTGCCTTCTCTTGTGCAAGCTTTTTGGCCTCTTCCTTATCCTTCTACTCCTGCAGTTTCTTTGCTTGAAACTCCTTTAGATGTTCTTCCTCCAACCTTCTTTCCTCTAACATCTATTCTTATTGCTTCTTTGTTCTCAAATTGTCCTGTTGACTTTATACAATGTGAAAAGCTCCCAGCCTCCCTTTTCCAGAATTGTTCTTTTGTTCTTTTCCCTCTTTTCTCTTATATGAGCCTCTTTAACAACTTTAAACTTAGCCTCAAGGGATTCCTTTTCCCTTCTTTGAGCAGCCTTCTCTTCCTCAAGATCATGAATATTCTGTTGCAACATCAATCTATCTCTTTCTTCCTTCATCTTGAGCTCCTACTCCTTTTTTTTTATTTTGTTGAGTTAGTTCATTAATCTTAGCCGGAGCTTCCAATTCTTTTTGTTTATTTCATAACACAAATTGTGCTTTAGCATCCTCCTCCTATTGTTTAGCTAATGCCTCAGCTTCCCTCTTGGAATCCTGAAAGAACTTCCATTGATCCTCCTCTATTAGTGCATGCTCAGTCCCTGTATCATCTTTTATATCAAGGGAATCAACCACATGAGCCTCCTTGTTAGATGGAGTGGCTTTAGAATCTGTTACAATATCATGTATCTGTATTTTAGGCTCCTTTTCTTTCAGCAATTTAGCCTCCTTGTGGAGAGTTCCCCAGGGTATTCCCTCACTTGGTTTTTCTATAACCAGGGGTTGAGTGGATGTTTCCTTTGTAACAGATGTTGAAGAATCCATTTCCATAACAATCTCTACCTCTTTTCCCTCTGGGAGGACTTGGGAAACCACCTCCTCCTCTGCGTTAGAAGCCATAAACTCTAAGGGCTCCTTAGGTGCCATTATTCTCTTTTTCCTTTTGTATTGTGTGGTTCCAACAATCTTTCTCTTCTTGGATGGCTGAGCCTCAGGCTCGTTAACCCTCAAACTAACCTAGTGCACACTTCTATCCAAGACTGGTCTAGCAATCTGCTTTATATCGATAGACTCTTCCATATTCTAGTCCACTCGATTAATACTTTTAGTGCCTATGTTCTCAACCTCATATTGGGAATCCAAAGTTACCCCATCATCAGACAAAGTCTTCAGGATGTATTCCTTAATCCCATACTCAACCATGAGTGGGATTGCCACTCTTTCATAATTTCTCCTTCAGAGATCATAATCATCTTGTATATCCATCCAAAAGCCCTCCAACAAATTGAAATGCTTGTCAAATAGACTTGGAAGCAAAGCCTGCATCTTGTGCCCAAGGTCATAATGCTTCCTAGAACTGTATAATCCCAATTTCAAATAAACTAATTCATCACAAGCAGCTTTAGCTGCCACAATGTGTGGATAGCTAAACTCACCCACCTTCATTGGAAACTTGTGGCAACCAGTCTTTTGTTTGGTACCAAATTTGAAATTAACTGCCAAAGCCTTATATATAAACTCCATTAAAACAATTCTATTACCACAACACCTAGGAAGCAAATGAGGATAACCATCAAAGCCTCCTAATCTAACGTAAGTGAATGTGGGGTATTGTATAAACTAGCGCCCCCATTCATTGATAAAATACATTGCCTCCATGCTTAATCTATACCCAACATCTCCAGTGAGCCTGCTAATAACATAAAGGCATCATTAACCCTCCTATAGTGTGACTCTGATGCTTGTAATGTGAGCTAATTATAGTGCTACCACACCTTATTTTTCCCTTGGACTTCTCCCAATATGCCAACTGTATTCAATCCAAGAAAAATCCCCATCCGAGCAGCTGCATAGACCACATAAGAGGTCATAAAGAAACTCTTAGTTTCTTTCACTCTAAGCATTTGATTATGAATACTCTCTGATACTACCATTGTCCAGTCAAACTGTTGTTTACCTTCCAAGATAGCATGGATGAATGGGAACATCCATTCCTTAAACTATGAAGCATCCCTTTTTCCAAACACCCTAGAAAGCAGCATGATTATGTCCCCAATTTCTTTATTGAAATCTACCATTTTTGGCTGGTTAGGAAGCTTGGTTAGATACTTTTTCTCTACCCTCATCCAATGCTTATTCATGTAGGCTCTATTGGTTTCTTTGTTGCTATTGTAAATATTAAGAGCTTCTACTTCATTCGACTGCTTAGGATTCTGTGGAATGGGTGCATCAAACATGAACCTGAACATTTGAGATGTTAGACCAATAATAACATTCCCTTGTGAATCCATACACTGCCTAGTAGTAGGATTGTAAGATCTAGCAGCCGCTAATATCAATTATGGACATTGAATGGACAAAGGGAATAGTGCAAGGTGTGCCAATTTGGACTGAGCAATCCTTTGTGCCCTTGGTGTATCATCTTCATTGAAAGTTTCATCCACCAATTCCTCATAGTTGAAAGGACCCAAGTTTGTGTCAGTAATATCTACCCAATTAGAATCAATCTTACTAGCTATGAGGGTAACCTCCTTGTGTTTACATCTCAAATTATATATGAGTTTTTCCACCTTAATCTTCTTTGGTTTGGCTCCTTGTTTAGAAGTCTCTGCTAGTTGACTCCTTTGAGAAGCCTCTTTCGAAGCTCCAGACATTTCTCAAACTCTATAATAAAATCCTATATTAGATGATCAAAGCATAGAAGTCAATACATTAGTTAATACCTACCTCCATCTCTTTGAAACAACCTTTAAACATAACCAAACTTCAACCTTTATCGGAATCGGAACCATAGAAGCACCAAGGACATAAAACAATTTTTAACACTGGCGGGGTCGGAGTCAAAATTAGGACAAAACTGGAACTAAGACCAGAATAGAAACTAAAACAAAAACTAAATGCTAGTTCCAAGTTCAACTTTCACCCTGGATTTGATTCTGCCCAAGGATAAGTATAAAGACACAATACCAAAAATTACTAGAAGTGGAATCATTTTAGGATGTAACCCAATGGAAAACACTTTGGGATGGGTTCATTCCCATGATCCGGCTTCCCCGCCAATTCAAAACGCAAAATGAAGGGTATTTTCAAAAAGACGCTAAATATGATGAATTTAAAGATCTGGTCATTTTCAACAAGCAGGTAATCCAAACTAAGTGGGCTTAATCCATCCTTGACCACATAACAAATGACTTAACCCTAGGACAGGATACTTTGTGTTGTTGTCGAGCAACCCTATTTATACCCGACAATCTTTGAAAATCCAGGGCACTGTTAAGAAAACCAATGTGGAAAACAGGAAGTCAGTCGAGCAAGAGAATATAGTGTTTTAAAAATAGTTCACCTATTCTGCCACAAAGTCCCTGTAGTCCTAAAAACTTGTTTCACAACTCAGTTAACAAACACCTGAGCCTATAAAACACAACAAATAGAGACAACAATGGTTGAAACAAACAAAAACAACATGAAAAAACAAACACAAAAGGAAAGAAAATGCAGTTAAAACAACGAGAAAAGAATTCAGAAAAGAAAGACTTCTGTGAATGCACAGAAACAAAACACAACACAAGAAAAAACAACACAAAAAAGGAAACAGAAAGGACAAGAACCCTACCTCAAAACGTTCTCGAGGAATGCCCGAAATCTGACCAAGATTTTCTCTACAACTCGCCTCCGCAATCAAATCTATCCTCTCTAAGTTGTTATGGTTTTTGCGTGCTTAAACATCTCGAATGACAATGATAATGAGCTAGTTAAATAGGATCATGAATTTAAAATCAATTCGTGCATGCGAAGTGGCTGCAATTAATGCCATTAATACGGTAGGTCGGAGGATAAGCAAACAATACGAATAGACAGTTAAGTCTCGTGAACACCAAAAGTAGGGCGGACACGAACCCAGGTCTGAGACAGCATAAAGAAAATTTCTCAAGTTCCTTACCCAGCTCTAAACCCAGCTCTAGTCCCACAACAAAGACAAAGACGAAGAAAGGAAACAACAGGGCGGATTCGGAATTAAAACCGAACTCGACACTTTCACAAAGTTCAAAGTTTGGTTCCGATTTTGGTTTCGGTCCCGACCAAAAATTAGGAAATGAAACAAGGATACACAAAAAAAAAGGAAGAGGGACCGAAACAAAAATTGGGCCAAGCCTAAATACCAATGAAAAAATGAGACAAAGCAAATGAGCGGAGTTGGAATCGAAACAGGAACCGAATCTGGAATTTTTAGAAAGTTTCAAGTTCTATTCCACCTCTGGTTCCGCTTCTGCTTGGGAAAAACAAAACTCGAGGAAAATGACAAACAACTCAAGGGAGAAACAGACCCAAGAGCGCAAGACCAACCGATAGACAAAGAAAGGAACAAACAAAAGAAGGTAGATGCAGAGTCAAAATAGAATCCGAACTAGAAACTTTGGAAAAGTTCAAAGTCCAGTTCCAGTTCCAGCTCTGGTTCTGACAAAACGAAAGAAAGGAAGACTTAGGAGAAAAACAAACAACTCCTAAGACCCAAACCAAAACCAAAGACAAAATAAAAAACAAGGGGGACCCATTTTGTTCCAAAATAATAATGGGGTGGTTATGCAAGGCATAACAGGACCAAGCTGATTTTTGGTGTAGATTAGGCTCTCTCTGACCTCACCATTGCACTCAGAAGGCCTCAAAACCTAAAGATCACCTACTTATACATTAAAATCAAAGATATCAATTGGGAGCCATCAGAGGTATTTTTTACGGTTTGCAAATTTTTATAGTACAATCCATACAATCTATAGTAAAATAATCATCTCCCTGTTATTACACCCTGTGGAAATATTTTTTTATATCAGTAAGCTTTTGTTTCAAAAAAATTGGGCTCAATTTCATATTCTTTTGGCAGAATTTTTTTTTATTGGAGCGATTGTAATTTTAATTCTAGTGAGTATAGGGTTGATTAATTTATCAACGTCATAAATTATTTCTCCATCGACATTTTATTTAGGTTTATTCTGCAGAATTTTTTTTTATATAGTTGATATCAAAAAAATAAAATTGAATTGTTGATTAGGAAATATTCAAAAATATTTTTTTTGACTTATCAGTCTAATCTGCATACCCCATTAAGTGCTTGATAGGGTGAAGTACTTGGTCAGCACTTGGGGGACTCGTCAACGCATCACTTGCTGTAACATCACCGTGTATGCCACTGTCTCCCTCATCCACTGGCTCGTGCTTCCTCCTACCAATAATATTCTTGTCGCTGAAGATCTAAACTCCAAGCCCCATTCTCTCTAGTAGTAGTCCCATCAATGACCACAGGCTACACTCAATCCAAGCGGCACCACCTTGAGTACCTGCTCCACCTTCTCTCTGCCACCACTCAACCACTCTGATGCTACTCTAGGAGAGGGAATTTTTTTTGCCACTGTAGCCCATGGTCATATCAGTGACCTGGGGCCAAATTTTTTTTAGCCCCTGGTGCTAAATTTTTGCAGCTGATTAGCCTACCAAGACCTAATAGGGCAATGATCTTTCAAGGGCCATAAATTTTCACCACAAACTCAAAAATCAGCAAATGAGATATCATCATAAATGTGTTGTAGTGTACTTTCTAGTGGTTCCCTTCATTTTCTAGAATTCTACTTCTACAAAAAAATATAGTCAATTGAAGTGAAAACCCTAATTTGGACTCAAAAGGAAATATCTTCCAATTAGATTATCGAAAATCATTCATTATAGTGGCATCATGAATGTATTATAGTGTCTTTTTCATAAGTCATTTCCTTTCATTTAGTATCAGTTCCAGATGATTTGCATTAGTTTTTTTCCATTTTGAGCATTTTCATCATTACTTGGATATCCTGAATATTGGAGGAAGGTTTTTTGCATTGAGGGACATCATTTCAGTTGCACATTGATATATCAGAGGCTTCACAACTATTTCCTTTATATTTCTTTTCTTGTACTTGGATTCTTGCTCTAATGGCTAACACAGGTTTCAAAATCCTAACACCCCACAATTATCATACATGGAAAGTGAGTATGCAAAGACTCCTTTGGTAAAAGGTTTTATGGTCAACTTTGAATGAACAACCCCACTTGACCTGAGAATATGAGAAGTTTCAACACAAGATCAAGTGTGAGGAAGCTATGAGATTGATTGCTCTCCATGTTTCCAACTCCTTGTTCTTCCACATTGAGGGGTGTTCAAATCCAAAAGAGGTATGGGATAAGTTAAAAGACTTTTTTGGTTCAATAAGTGATGCTCGTGCACTTCAATTAGAGTCAAAACTATCATCTCTCTTAGTTGAAAATTTTCCCTCCATTAAAGATTATTTGGTCAAATTCAAATCTTTGAGGACACAACTATCAGGATGTGGGAAGGACTAAACTAATAAAGAATGTATTTTCATGATCTTGTCTAAATTGAAAGGTTCATATTCCTATTTTTTTACATCCTTTTACTCTACTATGGATAGACTAGGGAGCAGTTTTGTTATTCCCTCTTTTGAGACTTTTTGTGAAAGATTGACAAGGGAATAAACCAAGCTCAATAATGTTGATTCTTCCACAAGTCTCATGCTCTAGTAGCAACTCCATCTAAAGGGAAAGGAAAGAATTAAGGGAAATATAGTGCAAGGCAGGGTTGGATAACTTCAACACAAACTTAATCAATCAATCTTTGTAATCCTAGAACATAACTTGGTGGGTTTTCCTCACAATCCTTCCATCTCCCTAGTAGTCCTTCAAACAGGGATTTTCCTCCATAACTCTCAAAGCAGACATGATACTAAAATTATGAACACATTTACAAACACCATTTATGCCATTTACAAACATATCAGATTTTCAACTGACGTCACTTTGTACGAAAGCCCTCAATTTTGGATTGTTCTCATTCAAATTAGGCCTAATTGCTTTGAAAAGCTAGGTAGCAGTAGGGTCTTTGATCTCTTGGTTCTGAAACAACACTCCAGGGCTCTTTACAAGTCATTTAGGGTCTGAACTAACAAATCCAACTAGCTAGAACAACTTCCCAATTGTTTTTCAACAAAACCCTAAGTCTAATGAGTTCCTAAGCCTAATACATGAGGATATTAGGCTAGGGCATCAACTTGTATGCACCAAACTCCATCCCCTTCTCCTCCAACATAAAAAACAAAAACCATACCCTACCTACAACCATTCCATCGATTTTGAGGCCTTTTCACTAGTGGAATGGGAAAAAAACCATTTTATTTAGTCAAAACTCACCCTAGTTAGGGTTTCAGATAGTTTAGAGGAAAAGTGCTCTAATTTGCTCAAAACTTGATGAAACTAGGTGAAACCAAAGGCAACAAATTTTAAATTTAATACACCATCAATTCCAATTGAGTTTAGGTCATTTCCAAATAGTATGGAGCCTTACCAATCTATGTAGCAGTAAAGAAAACTTCTAAACGCAGAAAACAAAGTCTTTTTATTGCTCAATCTCCAGATTTCAATAGTAGAACCTTGTCCCAACCTCAACAAGGCCTATTTAAAAATTTTCCAATAAAATTCAACCATTCCCCAACTAATTTTAAAATACCAACGGTTCATCTTCCCTTTATATACCAAAAATGCAAAATTTGTTTGTGCAACTTTTTGCAACTTTTTGCAACATTGACATTTTTTACAAAAATGACACCAAATGACTCAAAATGACACAAAACATAAGACATGGTCTTAAAATACCTTATTACAAGAAAAAATGACTTAACCAACATAGAATACCAACTCTTGACCCCTTTTTACATGAAGACTTGGGTGCCCTACACCATACTCTCGGGGAAAACAAATCTCAAGTTCCACTTGAGAGCAAATCTGCAATTGTATCACCATGCTTTATGTTGTCCTCCTCAGTCATCCAAGTGGCATCCTCCATAGGAAGGCCTTTCCACTTGATCAAGTACTGATAGTACACCTTATTCCTTATCCTTTTAGCTTCTTTGGTATCCAAAATGCATTCCATCTTCAAGGGTCTGCTTGGTGGAAAATATTTGATCCATTCTTCACCTAAATGTGATGATGAATGTACATTTTCACTTGCAGCCACATCCCCTTTATAAGGGTAAAGGTTAGAAACATTAAAAATAGAAGAAATGGCAACATTAGGAGGTAGTTCTATTTCATAGGAATTTTCTCCAAACTTGTGCACCACTGTACATGGCCCTA
This sequence comes from Sequoia sempervirens, assembly GCA_007258455.2. Taxonomy (NCBI): domain Eukaryota; kingdom Viridiplantae; phylum Streptophyta; class Pinopsida; order Cupressales; family Cupressaceae; genus Sequoia; species Sequoia sempervirens. The sequence goes on along the minus strand of VDFB02054300.1, from coordinate 12,225 downwards.
TCTTCTTCATGTGGAGCTTTGAATATTTTCCTCTAGGGAATCTCTTCTTCCTTAGATGAGCCAAGATCAGATCTCCAAATTTGAAGTGAACCTCTCTCCTTTTATTATCAGCATTGTGCTTGTATTTTTCTACACTCTTTTGGAGATTGTCTTTGACCTGCTGGTGTTTTTCTTGCATGGCTATTGCAAACTCCTCACCCTCAGCACTCCTCCTCTCCATTCCACTCACATCTCTCAATTCAAACACCCCTCTAGGCTGTAACCCATACACAATCTCAAAAGGGCTTTTACCAACACTCCTATTTACAGAATCATTGTATGCAAACTTAGCTTGGGGTAGGATCAGATCCCATTATGTTGAGTGTTCTTTTGTCAAACATCTAAGGAGGTTTCCAAGGCTCCTATTCACTACTTTAGTCTCCCCATCAGTTTGGGGATGATAGATAGAGCTAAAATTCATATTTTTTCCTAGCTTCTTCTACATGGGGAAGGTCAGAAGGAGATTACAATGAAAATTGGAATCAATTTGGAGAAAAATTTCTATGTTTTTTCCTATAACAGTCCTATTATTTCACATGGTACAACTCTCTATGACCTTTGTACAACCTACACATGGTATGGTTGGAAAGATAATTTAGTTATCTTTAATTTAGTTTTGATTTGGTTAAATTTCATTAAGTTTAGAGAAAGTTATAACATTTTTGGTAACAACGGGTCTTAATCTATCCTAGGGTTACCAGTTTTGGGAAAAATAGGATAACTCTTATTTTCACTATTGGATTTTGATAAAAAAAATATGTGGAAAGGTCTATAATAAGGTCCTCTTCAGTCTCACTGGAGCGATTGGCTTCATTAGGTGTTTTGTGACAGCTATGAATGACAGTTCGTTGCATTTCATAGTGAGGCAACCTTGGGTTTGATCAATGAACGCCTTGTTTAGTCTTCTCCATACAAAACAACCCTACTTCATTTTAACATATGTCTAGTAAGGGCCAAAATGGTATGTAATACCCCCATGTTTCTGATACTATTTACTACTATTGTTTGCTTTTATATGTTAGTGTGATACTGAATTGTGATGGTGATTGATTCATCGATTTGGTGTGTGTGTGGTTGTGTAGTTTAGTGGATTGCTACAATTGATATTATTATTATGATTTATGATACTCTGTATGTAGAGTTTGGATTATTTTATTATGCAATGCTTTCTCTCGAATGTTTTATATGTCGATGTGATAATCCTATGGTGATCATGTGATTTGAATTCAGTATTATTTTATAATGCAATGGTTTAGTAATTAGTTATGATGCAGTAGTTAAGTATAATGTTATCTTATGATTAATTTGGTTAGAAATGTTAGTTTGTTATTGATATTTTAATTGTTAGAATAGATTAGGTGAGAGGACAATGTAGCATCACTCGTTTACGAGTGCCCTGCTACACTGCAATTCCTTCTCACGGTAGGATGTTTGATTATATATATACATGTGCTACTTGACGTTTGTTTGGATGCAGGATTGCAGGAATAAGTCTCGATTCCACCTGCTTCGGCAGGACAGGGCAAGCAATAAATTAGCCCAACGGGTAAAAATGTTGAAAAAGGGAGTAGGTTTGGAAGCGTTCCCGTCCCAAGTCCGTCGTCTGTTGTGAGTCGTGTTATGACTGAAATTTTCATTCTCGTTGATTGTGTAGTTTGATTGTTGAAGTATACATTTTAGTTATGGTTCATGTTTATTTAATTAACCTTATTTTATATGATAATTGATTAAGTTGTCTAGTTGTTTTGATTTAATTGTGAGTTAGTAGAATGTTAAATTTAAATATATTATAAATTAAAAAGTGATTTAATTTATTAAAAGAGTAAATAATTATTTTAAATTAAATATTGTGGATAATAATTAAATTAAATAAATATTGTTGAAGATAATTAAATAATATCTTTTTATTAATATTAAATTAGCAAATCATGTATAGATAATATCTTGATTAAATAAATTTATTTTAGTTCAATTTTGAATGAAATTTTAATTTGGGAAAAGAGTTAATGGAGGCTTTAAAAAAGCAGAGAAGCTTTATTGTTTTTATTGATTCTTTTATTATTTTCTGAAGGGAGTTATTGTGCACACAGAAGTTTTGCTCTGTTGTTTTGGATCTGGAAAAGAAAATTAAAAAAAAAAAGAAAAGAATTTTTGTTAAAAGAAAACTTGAGGGAAAACAATTGATTGGAAGATAGAGAGTTTCGAAAAGAGAGTTACAGGAGGCGATCGAGAAGGAATTGCAGGAGGAATTCGAGAGGAGATTACAGAAAGGATTATTCGTCAGGCAAAGGACTATAGGTATTCTTCTTTTAAATTATTAATATTTCATTGTTTTGTAATAAATCTAGTTGCTAGGTTTTCGAAAATTGATTGAATGAAGTTTTTTGTTTTGAAAAGTTGTTCGTATGAAACCCCTGTATCTTCTGTTGAAAACATTAGTAAACCTCTGTGAAATTTTATAGTTTCGTAGTGAAATCTTTTGTTTTGAAATAAAATTCATCTTTAATTGAAGGACAAATGTTAAAGTCAGATCTGTTTTAGAGTTTATTGAAAAATCTTCTGAAAGCCCTCATAAAATATAATAATGGAAAACAATTGTTTTAAAGTGAAAATTATTGTTTTATTTATTTATTAGTTGTTCTTATGCATAGATTATTTATGTACAGATTATTTTAGGTCTGTTGAGAAAATAATTTATTTATATAAATTTATTTTTTTGAATCTCTTGATATATATATATATATATATCCTTTTGGCTTTTAAAATTGTATATATAAATATATACTTAGCTTGGATTTCGAAATTTATTCTGAATGAAATATTTAATCAAAATAAATTTTTATTTTTTTTTGTGACCCATTATTTATTTTCATTTTTGTTTGAAAGCGAAGTGTACAAAATAAATAAAAAATATATAAAATAAAATATAAAATCAAAGATAGATACCATTGAAATACGTAGATCGGATTGGTTAAAACAAAATTTATATATATATATAAATGAAATTATGTTTAATTTAAATTTTTATTATTATTATTAGCCCGAGGTGGGGCGGTGACGGCGGTATAGCAAATGTAGCCCTTGACTCGATGGAAGTGATGCCACGACCACCACCCAGCATACGGTAGAAATTTCTTGGGCACAACCCGTTGGGAAGTGCTGCGTACCCCCAGCACTATGATGCACTGTCTTGTGGGCTTAAGCCTCATTTCGTGCCCGTCTGTAAAGGCACTTTGTTTGTTTATTTTTATTTATGCATTTTTTTATGTAAATTAAATATTAATATATATATATATATTAATATATATATATATATTTATTAATATATATTAATATATATTAATATATATAGTACTTATTAATTAATTGATTAATTTGATAATGGATTTTTAGTATTTGTTTTAATATATATATATATTATTGTTATATATAAATATATATGTATATACATGTGAAGGCGGCGTATATATATGTATATAAATTGAATAGTTATTTACGTCGTTATGTTAGGAAGTAAGTTTGAGAGTTTTAGGATTTTGGAATATTATAGTTTAATTTGAAAATTGGGAATAAGTTTTATAATTGTAATTAAATGTATTGGTTAATTATGGATTTACTAATAAATTTTTATAAAATGATTATTTTAATGTAGGTATATTTATTTATGTGAATTTGTAAAAGTATTGTGTAATATTAGGGCAAATTCTTCTATTATATGTTTGATGGATGCAATTTTGAAATAAACGGTATATATATATATATATATATTGTTATAAATATGCATTTAAAGAATTTAAGGTGTTGATATTCTGAATTAATGATATAATATTTATTGTCATGCAATGATATAGTCTAATTGAGAAAATTAGAAGTAAACGATGTGTTTGATTTAGTTACTTATTTTGAGATGTGGATTTATTTATTTGATGGAATTTGTTGTTCGTGGTTAACTGTATTATGGCGTTGTTTATCCTTTGGTTACTCTCAAGATTATTCATTTAATTTGTTTGTGGTTTTCTTTGATTTGGGTTTAGGTCATGTGGAAACCCTAGAGTTGACTTTTCCAGTTATAGGAACCTAAGTAGTGTTAGAACTTCCAGAGGCAGGGATACTGTGAGTTGTATTTGAGATTGTAATTGATGGTGGATTTTATGTTTTGGCTTGGGTTAATATACACAGAGATTGTACAATTTTGTGATTGTTATGCACATGATTTTGGGCGAGAGAGTTATGCCTCACGGTTGATCCTTGTTGATACAATCCTGTTCAGCTAGATAATCTTGTATTTGAGTGTCTAGAGAGAGTGGCTCTAGTGGGGGCCGGCGCACAAAGGGGCTGTCAGGGTAACCCACGTAGAGTTAGATTAATCAGTGATAACTTAAGTAATAAACCTCGGGTGGGGATTAAACACTAATAAGATAATTGTGAAGCCTCATCCGCCTATTAGTGCTATCACCTCAGGACTAAAGAGTGAGAAAGTTGTGGTTAGCAAAGTCATTGTCTTGTCCTCATGAAAAGTCAATGAGCTCCCTTTTGGAGGTAACCCTCTGGGCCGAAGCAGAATAGGCCCGTCTAGAACCATAGATGGAAGCGGCACCTTAACTTGGTTGTCTGAGAATCCATGTAGAGATGGGAGCATGGGCAGAGTTTAATGGAGAATCCATGTGAAACCATGCGATGACACTCTACTCTAACATTCTGTTTGTGTTGATTTCCAAAGTCCTCTGGAAGTGATTTATTGATTTGTTTTCGGTCATTGTTGGAAGTATTTTTTGATGTTATGTCTTGAGTTTCATTGAGAGTTGTAGAGTGTAGCTAGTTGTATTTTGGAAAGGTATTTTATTATTATATTCATGAGTGGTTTGTTGTTGTACCTTTTGGATTTATCATTGTTGAGTTGCTATTTTAGTCTTTGATGTTAAGTTGTCTGTCTGGAGTTAGTTTTGTGTTATTGTTAGACGTGCTTGGTCGGGGACCCTTCCTTGTCTACTCTCAGCACGGGGGTGGTTGGGTGGAACGTGCTTCGCACCCCGTTGGTTTTCCCTTTCTATTTCAGTTATATCTTTTATTGCAGGCTTTTGGAGGATGTCGATGATCCAGTGATCCTTGTACCAGATGTATGTTATACTTCGGATGTAATGTAATCATTGATGTATTGTCTCCCACGTGTGTTGGGATGACCTTGTTGTAAATTGTATATGTGGTTATTGAGATGTATGTTCAGATAGTTGTATTTTACTATCATTTGGATGTGATGTATATTCAGGCCTTGTATTTATTCAAGAACTGTCACTTGTAATAGTCGGTTACGTTATGTTGTATCTATTGAAATATGTAACACTTTATATCTTTATAATTCCATGTATTGTCATATGTGCATATGTTATTAATATGGATATAGTTGATGGATATTTTAAATGATGAAGTGGGAATGAATAGATTTACGTAAGTGTTTAATTATGGTTATCTTAATTATCATTGTTATGGGTTAGTTTTAGTCATGTCACTTTGTAGTATTTATTGGAACTAGTTGTATATCCTGGCTTCATTATTGTATTATAATACTTAAGTATTATGTTCTTTTAAAAAAATTATTGTTGTTATTAGTTCCTTTAGGGGTTTTGCCTTGGAGTGGCCAGTGTCAACTTTCCTTATATTTTTAATAACAAATTTTCATCAAAATTTATGACCAAAAAGGTTGATTTCCTGCTCTTTTAGGCCTAGTAGGAAAGGGGACAATTAAATTTTGAGCCCTTTCGTACAAAGGAGCCCTATGATTTCTTGGTATGTGTTGTAAAGCCCAAAAGGGTATCTGAAAATGTCTTTACATTTTGAAGTTCATGCTTACCTTGCAAGTTATGATTGAAAAACCTTTTGTGAAAGGCTACTAGAAGAATGAAGGCTTGTCAAGCAAAACCCACCATTGGATGTTTGATAGATTGCAAGATTGGTTGATTAAGATTGTTTTGAATTTTCCACCCTTGATCTACACTAAAATCAAAGACATGATCTAGTGAAGAATCACATCAAAAGGAAGACAAGCCAAATAAGGAGAGGCTCAAATGCATTTTTTGCAATGGTCTTGGACATCGTAAGGAGGTATGCTTCAAGAAGGAGATCCATGAATTGAGAAAAATTCTTCAAGATCACAATATCACTCTTCCTCCTTCTTCCACCAAATCACACCACTCTTCTTCATATGAGGAGTCATCGACAAGTATAGTAGGTATTGCCATAGCTAACATTTAGGGAAAAGGTCATGCACTAATCACTACCCTTGTTGATAGACAGGAGGGTTAGCAGATTGACTCAGGAGCTTCTCAAAATGTCACTAGTTCTCATGATCACATCCTTTGGGAGACAGTGAGACCACCATATTTTGGTAGGATGTTCACTGCCAATGCTAACATTATTCATGTAGTTGGTCTTTGTGATGTCACTTTGGATGGGGGGAAAGTTCATGATGTAGCTTATATTCCTGAAATGGCTCATAATCTTCTTTATGTTTATTAACTTGCACATGAGGGTCTTAACATTGAGTTTACATCTGAGTCAACACTCATTCAAGATGATTTTGATACACTCATTGCCTATGGTGTGGCTGATCATTAGTCACGGGTGTACAAATTCTCTCAGTTTTGGGATAATACAAATCAATAGGTTCCTGATCTAGTAGTAGTTAGATACAATATTCCTCCAATCATTGATCTATACTTGAATTGATTAGCCTTAGGATATTCATCATCCTTGCTTAGTTTGCAACCAGTAACCATAAGAGTACATACTAGTTTAGAGTCTTCCATCCCAAACTTCTTCAACATTTCCTTGAAATACTTAGATTGTGAAATTAATATCCCTTTTTTTGTTTGATTAATTTGAAGTCTAATGAAGAAATTCATCTCCCCAAATATAGACATCTCAAACTCCTTTTGCATCTCTTGTGCAAATCTCTTACACATTGCTTCATTACCTCCAAAGATTATGTCATTAGCATACACAACTACAATCAAGATTTGATCTTTTTCAACCTTAAAAAAAGATTACTATCTGTAGTACCTTTTTATTGAATCCTTGATGCAACAAGTACCTATCTGATATTGCATGCAAATCTCTAGGAGCTTGCTTCAGTCCATATAATGCCTTCTTCAATATGTAGACCATATTAATATTATCTAATAACTAAAAGCCTTTCGTTTGTTCAATGTAGACCTCTTCTTTCAAATCACCATTTAAGAATGCAGACTTCACATTCATCTAGTAGAATTTGAAATATTTATGTGTTGCAAAATGAAAAAAACATCCTTATAGCTTCCATTCTTGCAACCAGAGAAAATATCTCCTCAAAATCTACTCCTACTTGTGAGTAGCCTTTACACACAAGTATTTCTCTGTTTCTTACCACTTATCCACTCTCACTCATTGTTTTAGAATGACCACTTACTTCCAATCACATTCTTGTTTGTTGGTCTTGGGGAAAGTTCCTGAGTCTACTTCTTCACAATCTACATCAATTCTTCCTCCATAGCCTTGATCCAATATTCATCTTTGCATGCTTCAATTACAATTTTAGGTTCAAATTTGGAAAGTAAACATAGGTTTACTTGTTCTTCTATCATAGCAGCCTTTCCTCTTTTCAATACACCTTTTTTTTGTCACTTATGATCTGATCTTCTAAATAATTCTTATGCACAAACTTAGGGGTCTTATGGATCTTTTTCAAAGCTTCTACCTCTTCAACCTACACCTCCTTTTCCTTACCTTCAACTTTCTCTTCTTGTCTACAAGAGGACTCATCTGATTCATATACATCTATCATCACTAAAATTTTATGTAAGTCTTCATCCACCTTGAAACTTGCACTTTCAACAATCCTTTTCAGCCTCTTGTTTTAGCACCAGTAAGCCTTTCCTTTCTTCTTTTAGAATATCCAAGGAAGATTCCTTTATCGGATCTTGCATCAAACTTTCTTAAGATATATTCATCTCTTCTAATAAATCATTTTCTTCCAAACACTCTAAAATATTTCACAATAGGGGTTCCTCCATACCACAACTCATAGGGAGTCTTTGAACTAGTTGTCCTTTGTTGCACTCTATTAAGTATGTAGAATATACTCTGAATTATTCTGTTCTTTCTTTCCACAACTCCATTTTGTTGAGGAGTCCTAGAAGCTGACAATTTCCTCTTTATTCCATGATCTTCAAAAAAAGTGTTAAACTCATTGGAGGTGAACTCTCCACATCTTTCAGATCTCAAAAATTTGATCTTCATATCCATTTCATTCTCAACCATAGCTTTGGATGCCTTAAACTTATCTAAAGATCCTAATTTTTCTTTGAGTAAAGTAACCCAAGTCATTCTAGAATAATCACCAATTAATAGCATGAAATATGTCACCTTGAAAACTTCTAATTCTTGTAGGTCCACAAAGATCCGTATGCACCAACTCCAAAGGATTGGTAGTGGATTTTTCCTTGAATTTGAAACTCTTTTTGGCTTGCTTCCTAATCTAGCATTCCTTGCAGACAACATTAATAGGTTTTGTAATCTTTGGCAGGTCTCTCATAGCTTAACTTGAACTGATCCTCACTAGGCTATCAAAATTAATGTGGCACATTCTTCTATGTGATAGAAAACCTTCATTAATATCAGTCATAAAGAATTGACCATTTGCACCCTTAAGCTGATGAAAATTTCCATCTGTCCTTCTTGTTGCAACCATAGTTTTGGAGCCTTTCCCGATCTCACAATCATTGTCCTAAAACACAAGATTATGTCCTTTGCTACAAATTTTCCTAACACTCAAAATATTATACCATAGGAAATTAACATAAAAAACATCATTTATATTATGCTTTCTGTCAAAATTGATTGAACCTTTTCCACATATCTTAGCAAAGGTATCATCACCAAAATTTACTAAACCACCTTCAAACTTCTAAAGATTAACAAAATTAATCTTATCACCTGCCATGTGATTTGAGCTTCCATTGTCAATGATCCAATTTTTTTTCTCTTCTCTAGCATGAAAAGTAGCCACCAAACCTGCTTCTGAAGCAATTTTCTTCATACATCTCTCAAAGTTAGCAGAATTAGTTCTAGCATTTAGAACCATGAACAAGAATTCATCATTTTCATCATTAGGGTAATTAGATTAATCATCAGATATACTGGAATATTCTCTAACATAATAGCTTTTCTTAATTGACTTAATTTTATTATCTTTAGGTCTCTCTCTTGAATCTTTGACACGACATCTTGAAGCATAATGACCAATCCTTCCACAATTAAAACATTTGAAAGGTAATTTACCTTTGTATTTTCCAGTACCCTTTTTTAATTTCCTCAAAAAAGTTTTCTTCCAACTCATCAATTTCATTTGGATTAGATTCCTCATTCTTCTTTTCTTTTCCAATCTTAAAAGTAGTCTCCCTTTTTACATCACTAGGACCAAACTCTCTCAACTCAAAAGCAGTTAAACTACCAAACAACTAATCTCTGGAATACTGATCTAAATTATAAAATTATTCAATAGAATAAACATTATAACTATAAGCTTTAGTAAGAGTTCTTAGTACCTTCTTTACAATCTCTTCTTCAAGTTTTCCTGGAATGCCTCTGATTGAATTGATAACTTCATCTGGAATCTATGAATGTAGCATGTATTATCTTCATGTTCTATCATACTTAAGGTATCAAATTTAGTCTTCAAATTTTGTATCTTTGATTGCATGAATTTCTTGCCTCCTTCATAAATACTTTCCATCTTTTTCCAAATTCCTCTAGCAATTTTAAGACTCGTAACTTTCATAAGTTCTGAATTAGAAAGATGACTCAAAAGAGTATACCTTTCTTTTCCATTTTTCTCATATGCCTTGATCTCATCATCAGTACTCAGACCATTTGTAGGAATTGTATATCTAGTTTCAATAGAATTCCAAACTCCAAATCCTAAATAAATAAGAAAACCATCCATCTGAATCTTCTAGAATGCATAATCAGATCCATCAAACAGAGGATCCTCCTTCTTGTGCACCATCCTAGATCTACCTCAAGCACTTAATATTTCTTCTAAGGAACCTTTCTTTGATACCAATTGTGGAATACACAAGACAACAAAGAGGGGGGGTGAATCAGTTATACATTAAAACATGAAATCCCTCATTAACTTTAAGATTTTCATTAGTTCTTAAACCCTTAACAACCATTAAACCCTCATCATCCATTAGAGAAATGTAAACATGAAAAAATGTAATGTAAACATATCCAAACACATGAGAACACCGGATTTACATGGAAAAACTAAGAAGGAAAAAGTTATGGTGAGGATTAGATCATAATATAAATTAATTGAAACACTGAATAAAATAGGATCACTACCAAAGGGCTCACTATCAATGACTCATTTCCAAATTAAAAAATGAAGAAAGAAGATTGTTACAATGAAAAATCCATCTCAAAGCAATAAAAAGATCCATCATTGCTTCACCAGAACATTCACACTCTCTATAGAATGTAGACACCTTCTACTCACTACTTCTAGTAGTCTTACATATTAAATCTCACACTGCATTTCACAGTTTTGCACTTCACATCTCTACACTTCACATTACATACTTCACTACACAATTTTCCATAAAATCAACACTTATTTATACTATCTTCAACCTTGGAAATAATTCACAAGGTCATTTATGCACCTCAACTATGAAAATTAAAATTAGGTCAACACCAAAACATTCCCTTGTTGGAAAGGAATGAAGGCAGCCACAACACACCTTAACTCGGACCCAAATCCACTCATAAACACTACACCACACTTCCATAGACATCGAATCGTATCAGAAATTAGTGTAAATACACAAGGTAAGATAAACTATGTTAACACCATTAAACAATTTAGTACACACTTCCTTTGATCCAAATTCAACTCATGGATAATATACATCACTTGAACACAGTTTGGAATATTCCACAAACACCCTAAAATCCAACAAATTCCTTCAGAACAACTTTCTCCTAAAGAACATACTCATCTTGTACACTCATTTAAATTTTCTCATATCGTGACACATGAATCCAACCTTGTGAAGCACCAAGAAATAAACAACTCAGAATGAAGATAGATATGAGAAATATAAACTCACCCTCAAATCTGCAAGACCTAAAACCAAACTATGGAGAAATGTGGAGCAAAACCATTTCTCCCAAACATCACTACTTTCACAATTCACACATTGGTGAACATAACTTTCTTTTCACAATGATCCAACACCTAAAATTATGGATATAACACCTATTAATACCTATGAGCAATATATCTGAGCCGCATAAGTAGATCTTCAACTCTGAAGAATTGTGGAGCAAATCAATGAACACCACTTTGCCACACTAAACACATTTCACCACACTATTTCCTCTTTACTTCAATTTTTCTCAAAATAACTTTGAAAAAAAACACCAAAACACTAAATCATCACTTAGAACACCTATACAACATCACCAACCACACATGATCATCAAAGAAACATTAGAGGTTGACATCAATAATACTAATGAAAACATAATGTAACTATTCAAAGAATCATTACAAACTTCCAACAATCCCTCAATAGACCTATTGTCATCAATGCAACAACCTAGAACTATTGGCATCAATAACAACACACAAGCTACTCGTACTTCTAACATACTGGTAGTCTTATCATTTGAAATCCTAGAAGCATACTTAGCAATTTTGGAGAGAAAATTGAAGATTCTAAAATCAGTCAAGGGTAGAATCAGCAACATTTTTACATAACTTTCATCAATCAAGTTCAAGTTTGCAAGACATCAAGAAGAATGAATCAATTTATGTGAAATTATTTACTATGATAAATCATGCCAAATCATGAAGATGTATTGAGTTATCCTCTACATACTAGTTGCAACAATCCATTATATTTATGAGCTAACCTTTTGCAGGTCTATTAGAAATCAAGGAATCCATCAGTCAACTTGTTTGTGACATCTATTCTTCAAGGGTTTTTACATCAAGGTAACATTATCATTTGTAATCTATCAATTTCAATCAATTATTTTTGTTTTGGCCTCTACTTGACCTAGGGTTGCATGCCCTCTTGATCATCATCAATAACTGTATGTGGAGGTAGGGATACCAAAATAGGGTTTCACTTAGATAAGCCC